>OMLI01089960.1:0-10587 GCA_900302605.1 Rondeletia loricata | reverse complement strand
CCCTTAGTGGTAGTATTTTACATCAGCTGTCGCAAAGAGACTCGCTACTCGTTCCCCCCCTTTGCAGACTGGCGAGAGAAGACAAAGAGGTGATGTGAATTGTCATAATGTAAACTGACTAATGGAACTGGAATAAACTTGTGTAAGGAGGAGAGTTATTTTTCTAACTGCACAAGTTGTGTTCATCAGGAGCCACATTCAGGTCAGTCAGTCAAACGGCGCTTCCTCACCTCATACTCAGTAATGCTCGCTCGGCCGGTGTTAGGTATAGCTTTGCAACTGCGGTGGCTAATCTATGTGTAACAAAAAAAATTGTATGATGTTTGGAATTTATTAAGTTTGCCCAATGCTAACAAAATGATGCTTACTCGTACCAGTGTTTGTATCACAATGTGTGTTTGTAACTGCGGATGGCTAATCTGTGTGTGACAAAATAATTTTTTTGCTGCCGAATATTTTTGTTATAACTAGACTGAGCTAGCAGAGCAGTTTTGCCTTACAGATGTGGAGTTTGGGCAGCTAACGAAACATTTGGCTAACAGGCTACTATGACACCATGACACTGAAAGACAGCTAACCTACCGGAGCGTAGCTGTAGAGTGGATCTATTCTTCTTGACAATACATTGGTGAATGATGTGGTTATCCTGATTATTCCAGGACTGTAGTAACTTCAACTACAGCATCATGCTGCACACCTAGCTAGGCACTGTGGGACTGGACAGCATCTGTACTTGTCTGTGTATTTGTTCGCCTATAATATAATACTTCCATGCTACAAACAAGTAGAGTGAGGCAGTCTTCTTCCTGTTTTGGTTGAGGCCCCTCCTTTGTGCTGTCAGTCAGTCCTGCACATTTCTGACAAATGTACCCGACCCGGGAACACAGAATAAACACATAGGAAGTAACACATAGAATAAACCAATTTTCACCATGATGGTCTCATTTTTCTACAGCCATTATAATATGCTATCAAAATTAATTTGAGAATGATATATTGAGGTAAATATACTACATGTAAGGGTTTTAATATCCAAAATAAATAAAAACAAATCTGTAAAAAATTTAACATGGCTAATGAAAGCTGTGAAACTATAAATGAGCAGTATAAAAAAAAGGACACAAGGAAATTAAATATTTAAGGATACTATGTCCCAGCATATTGTATTAACCCTGTTCAGTATTAATCTAAGCATGGTGGTCAAACTTACTGTGACCACCTGGAAATGTCAGTAATGTAATACAACATAAGAAAATAAAACCATTCACATCTTTTGGTGAAACTACACAATTCACACAATTTGTCTTATTTCATTTGTCTTACTTTCCAACTCTGCTTCAACTAAATATCACTTAATGTGAATAATCTGTTAATACCACTATCAAATTTGACAGTTGACAGTTAAACCTGTCATTACATGGTAAAAGAAAATGGAGACCTCTATATACTGTATTTAAGACATTTAAATACTTTTTAAGGCCTTACATTTTGACTATTTAAAACTTTTTCAGACTTTGTAGGAACTCTGTAAAAGTTTACTCTGTAGAAGCTTTTTAACTTTCAAACCCACGAGTGCACGGACTTGGATTTTTTTATGCGACACACATGGTGGTCATAATATTTCCTTTCTTTCTTTCCGTACCCAGTTCCAACTCTGGGTGATAATGGCCTAAATGCCGTTTCAGTTGCTTTTTCATCAAGATATATTTATTGAGGAAACACTGGGAATAAGAGCTGCCTTTTACCTGTTTGAGCAACCGTTCAGATGAGAAGAGTTTCCTTTCTAACTCCAGAGCTCTCTGGCTCTCTGACAAAGACTTCATCCTTTGGAGGGAAAGCTCATCTCCTAGACGCTCTGCATCCTTACTGGACGGACACGGACACGGACACGCACACGGACACACACACACACACCTTAAGTGAGTCAGATTAGTTAAGTTAAATATCTCAGATTTACTAAGTTGAATTTCTGCTACTTCACTAACAATTATACCAAATGACTAACTAACCGACTGACTATTTGACTAAGTGAGGTACTGCCCAACTGATGAAATACCTGAATAACTGACAAACTGACCAACCAATTAAACTCACACAGAGTTGTTGAGCTTCATTTTGAGCAGGTCAGTGTAGTATGTTTCATCTTGGCCGTCTCCACTGTCTGTTGGAGCAGGACATGATGGCTGGGACTTCAACATCATCTACACGCACACACATTCATAGCCTTTCATAAGTTTTATACATTCTGTGTGATGTTCTGTTAAGTAAATTTTTTTCAACAGATGACATAATGTTCTTATTTGCTTTCCTTCACCTCACTCAAACTGTAATGTCATCAGACTCCAAACGTCATGTTTAATGGATAGTTTGAAAGGTACTGGTACTATAAAATACAGATAACCTATATCAGGTTGTACTTACACAGACTACAGATCATTGTCACCATACTAAAACTAAAGGATGTGATAGTAAAAAAATAACATTTCAGCTATTAAAGTCCTACATTATGTTCTTGATCCCCACACCACCTGCTCCAGTCTCTGGAAAACAGATTCTATTTAGCAGACTATTTTTCTTATCATCATGATACTATTGTATTGTAGAAATAAAATATATTGGTTGGTAACAGAGCTGAAACATCAGGTCCCAGAAGTAAATTTCCCATACATTTTCCCCATAGAAAATGTGATCTTTAGACATAACATTTTTACGGTGTAAGGTCGACCTACTATGAGCCATCAGATTGTGAAACGATTATATATGTCCCTGTAGAAGCAATCAGTCAATTTGATTTCAACTTCATTGTTAAGAAATCATGTTTTATTGCCGAGTTCCTTGTGAAGTACAACACTACCCACAAGCATTAGCGAGTTCCCACCAATCAGAGATAATGCTGTCACCACAGTAACGTGTGCATGGTTGGTAGCCAGACCAGAGTAACATCAGTCGGCTAGTAACTTCTATCGTTGGTTGGCGCTGCTCCACCACAGTTTTATTGTCAGACTTGATGTCTTCTTTTAGGGATACAAATCAGTAATCACTATTATATGGTGTACTCTGGACAAATCACTTAATTTCTACCAGTATATAGACTGCCCCACACAAATGAACAAAACTCTTGATCTCTGTTATGGGCCCATCCCTAATGCATATAAAGCATTCCCTATTGGATCTGCGGACCAAAATGTGGTTCTCCTCTTGCCACTCTACAGGTTGGTTTTAAAGAGGGAGAGAGCGGTCACTAGGAGTGTCCTAATCTAATCGAGAGGTGTAACATGAAATAAAAAAGGCTAAAAATATTTACAAAAAGAAAACAGAGAATCTATTAGAATTTACTACTGGCAGTATAATGTCAGCCTAGGAAGGGATAAAATCTATGGCAGGGTTGCAGAGCAACACCAGTGAGGACATTACATGTGGGACTTTTAAAAATAATGTAGCTTTAGCGAATGGGCTTAATGACTTCTTTATGAGATTTGGTGTTCATAATTTTAAGGAGGAATGTGACTGAATTAGCTCTAGGGTAGCCCAAGGTGTGGAAAAAGGCTACTGTTAAATTATTAAATCTGTTATAATGGCAAAAACTGAACCCGCTACAGTTCGCTTATAGACCCAATAGAGGAGTTGAGGACGCCACTCTAACGCTGCTTAATTTTATTTATAGACAGCTAGAGCAGGGTAAAACGCATGCCCGTCTACATTTCTCCTCTGCATTCAACACCATTCAGCCACATGTCTTGGCTGAGAGGTTGGTTTCATATTTTAACTTGAATTACAAACTGGTCGGATGGCTCTTAGATTTTGTATTGTAATATCATGTATATATATTCAGAATCTAATCTATTTATGTGGTACCTGGTCGGTTTGGTTCAAAGCTAGTTAAAACTCTTGATATTGTGATTTTCTGTGGAGAAAATTAATGGGAAATTTAGGCCACTGAAAAAGGAAGGACGACATTTCAGCTCTATAGCTCACCTCCACCTTCTCCAGTCTATAGTTTGGTCAACAGAGTGTATTTAACAGACTCTTGGACTAGTGGTATCTTTCCCCTATATAAATAAAAGTTAGAGGTTGGTAACAGCTCACCTCCACCTTCTGTAGTTTGTTCATGAGGTTTTGGATATCTCCATTCTTCTCTGACAGCATGGACTGGAGTCTCTCCAACTGGGCAGGGTCAGCCCTCGAACCCTGGAGCTGCATCAGAGTGGCTATCTGGACCTGCACAGCACAGCACAGCACAGCACAGCACAGCACAACACACACACACACACACACACACACACACAAACACATACACAACTAGGGTTGGGAACAATAAAAAATGTCTGTCGAGTGCAATTTTAAGGAATAACGTGCTTGTATTTCACATAATCAACCAATTACTGTCAATTGGTAGCTGTCATGAAACCTGTAGACAAACACTTGCATAAAACAGTAATTCCATGAATATAGAATAAGACACCTCATAGTGAAATTCTCTAACTACATTCTCAAGCTGAATACATTTATAATTGTAATAACTTTATAATTCTAATACTTGAATCACAGTTACACCATGTATAACACTTCAGTGATTAGTACAGGGGGAAAAACAATGAAATAAGTTTAACGAGTTTAACAATATTTGGGAAAAAATGTGGATATAAATGGACACTAGGTGGCAGTATGGTACCATGAGCATGGATGTCTCTAATGAACCTAAGATTAGTATACTATTTTCTCAAACAGAATAAGTGAAATTGTAACATACAAAGGATAATATTGATTAAACAATTCAGTATATACTGTAGAAGAATATAGTGTATAATTCACACTACTATAGAACTTATTTAAGATACCAATAGATACTGGCTAGGAGACAGAACAGTTATGGAAAGAGTTAGTTGATTTATGGTACAGTTTGTAACAGGCCCAAAAATCTAAGCCCGAACCAACCAGAACCCGCACTGGTCAAGCCCGAGCCCGATGCTCAATAGAATTATTTTAACCCGAGACCGACCCGGCCTGTCAATTTTCCGAATTAATGTCCGTCTGAGAGCGCAACTAAACCGTCAGCGCTGAACTGATGCGCACACAAGTCTATGCTTGCCCGTGCTTTGCTGGCGCCTGCACTACTACTAAAAAAATAAATAAGCCCATCCCGACTGAATAATTAGATAATCTGAGCCCGGACCGGACCAAACCCTCGGGCCCGGGTCGGGCCTGGTCGGGCCCGGGTTAAAAATTACAAACTATAATTTATGGCTCTCTTCACGGCAGGGAGAGGGGGGAGAAACCAGAACAGGCAAAGACAGGCTGAAATAACAATCTTATTGAGGTATATTTCAGTCTCATTAATTTGATAATACAGTTCCTGGGACATGATGTTCAGTCCTGTCATCCAAATAGAAAATCCCCTTCTTCAATCCATGGTCCTGGGTGTGTGTGTGTGCCTGGTTATGAGGCGGCCGCCTCCATAAAATTTCGCTCCGCCTCCAGCTCTCGACCAAACTCTGATGGTAGTATTTTCTAACAAGCGTTGCACTCGTGGATTTCTGTCATTCTGGTTTTCCTTGACCAGGTTTAGGGGCGAGGGACCGGTGAGCCCTTTCCACCTCCAGTGCTTCAGTAAAAGCACTTGGACCCATCGATTCCATCAGTAGCTCTGAAATAATCTTCGCTTCCTTCTGGAATGTTCAGTATGCGCAAATTGGCTCCGTGTGATCGGTTTTCTAGGTCGTCCATTCGGTCAAGAAGAGATCGGTTCTCGGCCTGGAGGGACTTGATGGTTGCCTCGGCTGTTGTCAGTCGGTCAACGTTTTCACCAGCTAGAGCCTCAGTTGACGTTAGGCGGCCCTGAAAAGAGTTGACTGTCTCACGTAGTGAATCCAGTGATGTTTGCAATGGCTTAATGGACTCCTGGATCAAAGTTGAAATGTCTTCTTTTAGGCTCATTCTCTGCTTAGTTAGTTCACTGATTAATTGTCTCATGGAGATGGTATCGGTGTTGTCTTGTGGCACAGCTTTAGCAGCCATGGCGGCGACTTTGCTTGCTAAACTAGTACGTTTGCAGGCGGTTGTACAATAGCTTGTTTACTAAACTTGGAGTTACTCATTTCACAGCTAAAACTATAATTTGACTAACTCAAACACAGATGAAAGTAGTTTCGTAGAAGGTTTGATGTATCTAAGTGAAATTAACAATTAAAAGTTGGGAACTCACTCTCAGATGTCCTCACTCGCCATGCCCGGAAGTGTACATTTCTTTTGTGAATGTCTCGCAGGTCCGGTTGTATTTTCAGCCATCTTCAGGGATGCATGTCGATCAACTAAAGGCCCTAATGTAAGTTTTCGGCCGAAATTAACATTCATTTTACGTTTTTTATTGCCAATGAGTGATTGTTTGCTGTGTTATTGTAGTAGTATAAAATCTTTAGATATAATTTTTTTTTACTGAAGTCAAAATTCTGGTATTGTGACAACACTAGCAGTATAGTTTGCTGATTGCATATTCTGTGTATATAACATGCAGTACCTTCATGCGGTGTAGTTGTTGTTTGCTGAAGGCATGTTGTTTCTGCAGAGACTGGTACTGGACCTTCATACTGATGAGCTGTCTTTCCATCTGAGCCCGCTTGTCCTCCAACTACCATACAAAAAAACGAAAAAAAATAAATAAATAAAAACAAAGCTATATTTTCACACACAAATAATATATATGCAGTAAATGTTATCACATATGGAAAAACTAAAAGATTTATTAAAATGTTTAGTGACATTGTGAGTCTTCTAGTACATTATTTTAAAACAGAATGAATGTGTGGGATCACGTGGCAGCAGTTTTAGAGAATATCTATAGTAAAACTTCTACACTGACTGATCTGAAATATTATAGATTATTGTAGTTGATTTTTGGCGGTTGAAACCAAATAAATGTTTAACTGCTGTCTGTCATGTTTATCTATATGCTATGGATACAGTACAGTGTTAATTTATCATGGTTTAGATTTGTGTAGGCTGAATAGTTTGCATTTAATTGAAACACAAATAGCTTATATGTCTCTCTAGCAAATATATTTCCAACATAACAGTTAAAAAGTGAACATAAGAAATTTAAAAGTCAATAGTCAAGTTCTTAATTGCATAATTTACTAGACAAAGACACTCATTGCGAATATGGAGCTTCCTTTAGTTTACCTCAACCAGGTAGAACATTATGAAGTCCAGCCATGATTTGTGGGAGTAAAGAAGTCATGGCTCACATGGGACTAGTCTTGAGTGTTTAGGTAGGTTTTTACCTCACCTTGCTGTTGGGGTCCTGTAGTGAGTTTAGTTCAGTTTTCTACCTCAGCGATCAGGGAGTTGCCCTTGCTGTTGTGGTCCTGTTGTGAGTTTAGTTAATTTTTTCATTTATGTTTGTAATTTAAAAAAGTAAAAAATATATTGTATATTTTTTCGAATTTTTTGCCTTTATAAGACAGATGAAAATAGAGACAGGAAAGACTGGGAGAGAGAGGGGTGATATGCAACAAAGGCCCTGGGCCGGTTTCGAACCCAGGACATCACGGTTACATGCTAGTATGTCTTAGAACACTGAGCCACCAGGACACCCCAAGTTTAATTTTTACCTTAGCGAACAGGGAGATGCCCTTGCTGTTGGGGTCCTGTAGTGAGTTTAATACGTTTAGTTCAGTTTTCTACCTCAGCGAACAGCGAGTTGCCCTTGCTGTTGGGGTCCTGGGCCTGCTGTAGAACTTGGTCCAACTGGATCTGTAGGTCCTGGTTCACCTCACGAGATTTCTATGGCAGGACAGAGATTAGGTTAGACCGATATATCGGTTGATAACGATATATAAAAAATCTGATATCAGTCAGTCATTGTCATCCACCTCTGATATGATGCAATTTAACTGATTACACATATATTGTAGAATTGATCAATATGCAAGTCCAATGGCAATAGCTCCTTCTAACGGCAATTAGAAAGCCCTGCCTACGCAGTCACTCACCCACCAGCATGTATACAAAATGTCATAAAAATCGATGCAGTCAATTATGATATATAAACATTTTGCATTTGTGGTGGCCACTAGCGGTAGAACTGAAAATGCTTTTGCGGGCGTGCTCAAGCAACACTCCTCAACATGTGTTTCAAATTTTTGTTTGATTAGATGAATGGTCAATGAGTTATGGCCAATTTTGTGTTAGGGCGTGTTTAGTTAAAAGTTAATTGGTTGATAAAAGCCAAACCATTTGGCCTATCAATTATCTGTTGACAACTTTTATGGAGGACAGTCCCAAGATGGTCCACACCAAGTTTCATGTGAATCAGATGAACGTCCTAGGAGTGAATGAATGAATATATTATTTCTAGTAATCTAATGTATTAATATAGTAATTGTTACTGTGCTTACCTCAAGTGCATTGAACCAGGAAACAGCTTCTCTCTCTCTCTCCTCCTTCTCCTCTGTGATTCGCTGAAGCTGGCGCTGCAGGCTGCTATTGGTCAGTTCCAACTGCTGCCCTCTATACTGTGCTTCCTGTAGTGAATGCTCCAACTCCACCTGGTAGACACAACATGTTTGATTTTATATTTTGTCAGGCCAAGCTCATGTTCAAATAAACCACTCCAAATATGTTTGGTGTGAAGGTACGCTACATCTAGTCCCCCTCACCTTGGCGTTCTCCAACTCCATTCTCTTCATCTGTGCCTCCATCATCTCAGACGACATAGAGTCCTGGGTTTGTTCATTCAGAGCTCGTAGCTCTTCCATCTTGTGATTTAGAGTCTCAGTCTGGACTTCTAGTTTGTGTTTCAGCTGTTTCTCATTCAGCTGGTATTCCTCCAGATCTGACTGCAACCTCAACATCTGAAAGAACAGATATGTATATGTATACACAGTATATATGTTACGTCTATGTGGGAAAATCGTCAACGTACACATGTACTGGTCAATTTGTACATTTACAGACAGTGTGGTACATGTATACATGGACCGGTCAGTTTGTACATTTACCAGCGTTGTGGCAAATGTACAAATAGCTCGCCAAAGATTCCCACATATCCCGGTTTATCTGCACATGCCCTGGTTCATGTGAAAACTATTTACATTTACCGGTTTGTTTTTAGATTTCCCCCTGCGCTTGTTGTTCAACCATTTCTCACAGCTTCACTCGAATTTAAACAAGACATATGCGTTTTACATCCGTTTACGTAGCACCATCCAATTGGTTTAGCCATCAGTTATAAACAAACTTAAAGACAGATTAACTGTTGCCTGGTTGCAGTTCCTCCATTTTTGGCTCAGTTTGAAGCTCTAGCTCTCATTTACTGATGTTTCAAATAAGTCTCAGTGGAGACACTATGTGAAAACACTCAAACACACAAAGATCTTTAGTCTAGGTTGTGTTTTAGCATTCAGACAGCTGGGATTAGGCAGAGAAACAGAAAACAGACAGACCCTGCCTAATTCATCTACATGTAGTGGTTCTCTAGCTGTTCCCTCTCCAAGACCAGAAAACACTAGACTACACCAGAGCAGACCAGTACCTTGTTGTTCAGCTCATTGAGATCCATGCTGTGGTTCCTCTCTAGATGTTCTTGCTGCTGTTGAAGCTGCTGTCTCTGCTGTCTCTTCAAACAGTCGTAGTCTGACTGCAATGATTCCAGCATCCGTGTCTTCAACTCCACCTCCTTCTGCAGGGAGTATTTGTCTTGCTCTAGAGCCTAACACACACACAAAACACACAGATAGGTGTAGAAACAATGAAGATTTGTAACAGAAGTAAGAATATTTGCCCTAACGTGATGAGTGGATGGGAAAGGCCTTGAGAAACCTCCTTAACCCTTGGTTAACACTTTTATTAGTAATGCACCAATCAATCGGCCACCATAATATATACATAATCATAATCGGCTGCCGAAACAGTGATTGGCTGATCACCGTTTAAACTGCCCAATCACATTATAGGCCTACAGTGGTTATTTATTCTCATGTGCCATTGGACATTAATTGAATATGGGCTTTTTATTTTTGATGGAGAAAGTGAACAAAAGTTAAGCTTATGTTTCTATGCTCCAAACTGCATGCATGTCTTTGTAATGGTGTGTGCTAGACAGTAACTTGACACTTAAAAAAACAAGACAGAGTCTAATAACGGTGTGGCGTCCCTGTCCAATCTTTAGCTATGGCAAGTTACTAGGTGTGCAGTTTGTAAACAAAGTTTTACCTAACGTTAGCTCGCTAGTTAGCTAGCAGTTAAAGGGTTAGTTCGGAATTTTGGACATAATGTCTCATTTACTACTTACCCATGATGTTGTTGATTGATGGAGACCATTTTCAGCTGATTCCATGCTGTCCTTCTTGTGGACAGAGACATGTTGCTAATGCTAGCGCAACCCAATGGTACCGTGGTAGCATCCACTACCAAACGCACTTAAACAGTCCACAGTGCACCCAAAGCAAATAAAATACAACGACAGTCTATCGGGGTTAATTTGAGTGTTTATACCATATTTTTTTAAGTCAAACTGTCGTTTAATCCTTTACTTTTGCATTATCATTCAGGTAGTGTATTGCACCTCTAGGTGGCGATAATTAGCACACG
>OMLI01089959.1:0-21575 GCA_900302605.1 Rondeletia loricata | reverse complement strand
TTCCTAATTCGCTTGACATTTGGATGGAAACTTAACTTTAATGATGCTTTAAGTTAAGTTTCCATCCAAATGTCAAGCGAATTAGGAACATAGAACATAGCTACCTCAGAAAACATGAATGGAATGGAAAGAGTCTTTCAAGAACTGATCAGTACAGGACAAGTTGTTATTGTTCTTTCATGTCAGCTAAGGTTGGCCATATTTAATGCCGTCCAAAGACAAAAATAAAGTTAATGCAGTTTGGTGTTATCAGTCTACTGCTGTTGTTGCTACCTGACATTTCTATCGACGTGGTGGGATTTATCTGGGATGACTCCAGAAACAACAAAAAACCTTTTCTGCAAGTAGAAAAAAAATCCAAATAGTTGGATGGAAACCCAGCTGTAGATTAGTTATTATTGGATCAACTTGGTCATTCATGGTAAGCAAATGTGCCATTTCATAATGTTTTTGAGGGACAAAACTGCACAAAAGTCAGTAATTCATTATTCCACCAGAATGCATTATAAAAGGTTTATAAGCATGCTTTACAGTCCCTTCTTTTTACCAGTATCTTACCATAATTTACATCTATTAGCAAAAATATTTCCATTTGAAAATCTCACTCATGCGTATAGCTAAAGATAATGCATTTTTTTGTGTTGACCCAAAATGAAATGTAATCAAAGTTAGCATATGACAATTTAACAATTCAGCCATCAAGCACTGATCTGTACCACTTAATATATTATCTTTGACATCATCATGATCCCTGAGATGGCAGAGAGCATGATGTCAAATACAGTACATCATGTAACACAATGTTCTGATTGGTCTCAATATCAGTACAACTCATCCTGACCTTATGCAATCAAATCACTCCCACCCTCTCCATCCTGACAATTGATTGCTGTCGGCTGAGTAAAAGAATGGAACAGAGTAAAACGTATGATCATGCACACCATTATTTTCTCTCTCTCCCTCTGCATTTGTATCTCCTCACCCACTCAAGCATTTCACATAGAGCAGAAGCATCCTAACACTCTTAACTGTAATGTTACTCCATTACTTTTTATTCCCATCCACTGTCTGTCCCATTTAAACTCCTTTAAAACCACACATGCTACTATGTCTCATTCATATCCACCATGTTCACATGCTATGAATCATAGCTTTGGCTGGTCTAGAAACCTGTGGTTCTCATTTTATTTAAGTTGTGCTCTTTGGTTTCCTGTTCTTTTCTGTTCATTTAATTTGCATAACTTTCTGTTTTGTTTTGTTTTTCAGTGATTGTGTTGAGGATGGCTATGGTCCCTGACTCTCTTGCTTATTGGACACTAGGTTTCTTAAACTGCCCTAAAACAAAATAGAATCTGTTACAAATTGTATGTCTTGATGAGAAAATTACTCAATAGACACACCATCCCTGACATACAGCGCATGCAAATGTTAATTAATTAGTGACACACTTATGCATCATACATACTGTATATAAATGTATCTTTGCCCACAAGAATAGTTTTTCCTCAGGTCCAAGTCATTTCACCATGAATCATAAAACAACCACAAAGGTCAAGGGACATTTGCCCTCATTTATTTTTCATTTTTGTTTGTTTGTTTTTGTTTCGTTTTTTCATTTTTTATTGTGCAGTGTTTGATATGTGAATAGTGTGCTCATTTCTCTCTCATGTGGCCCACTGGTCAGACCTGCCAGTGCTGAAGCCTACTCTGCTGTCATTGTCATGTCAACACACACGCATGCAGACGCGCGTGCACTGCACACACACACGCATGCACGCACGCACGCACGCACACACACACGCACGCACACATACATACATACATACAAAAGGCATGTCAAAGAAAGCAGAGTTGGCTGAAGCAGAATACAAGTCTGGTTAGCAGGCTGCGTCTCATGGAGTGATGCTAACATTCTCTCCCATTGCTCTCTCTCTGCTCACCTTGCATGCTCCGCCCTGCTGCTCTGATCTGATTGGTCTAGAACTGACTGTGCGCCCAGGAGGGCAGGACGACTGTGTAAGTGCGCATGGAGCTCATCTCATATCCGCCGGCTCCCCTTGATTTGATCATTTCTCCAGCCTATGCCCTGCCTAGCCACCTACGTTCCATCATACTCCTTAGTCCAAATCACACCCATATCAAAAGTCCCAAAGACATACAGTATATACAAAACATTTGTCACACCTACACATGACATACACACACACAGACATGCATGAATGAAACAGACAACTCATGTTGCACCAATTCCTACCACATCCTCCTTTCCCCTTCTCCCTGCCTGCACCCGGCTAGACAAAACTGTCATGTTACCCCTAATCTCTAATCCATCCCTCTTCACCTTTCTGACCGTCCTTTCCTCCATCAGATCAGTAGACTATTGGCTAATCAACCACTTTTAGACTGTTGCACAAATTCATGCTCCTGTCATTTTCAATACAGGGTCAGATGTAAAAGGGGAGATAAAATAACATATACTGGTCCTATGAAAGTAACAGGAGTGAATGTTGCACAGTTTCAAGTTCCCACTGTAGTAGCATTATTGCTAGTATGTTTGTATTAGTATGATTCTTCCTCCTATGCTGCAGATGGTGAGATTTGGGTTGGTTGGTCACTATGAGAGTAGAGTGGTTACTGTATTCCAAAGGTAAATAAGCATTATTGTGGTGAAATGAAGTTGAGCTTTGGAAATGAATGCTGTATTGTATGCCCCCACATGCACTTTAACTGCAGCGTAAAGCCTACTTAGTACACAATATGTCTAAATGTGTTTGTATGTGTGTATGGGAGTGCTTGTGTGCATATTCATACTGTAAATGTTAGATGTTAGAGAGTATTAACAGTTTTTTCAGGTTAGCACTATCTGTGTTTGCAGCGTACGACACAATACCTGTAACGCTGTTTGATATCATAATTGTCATTTTACTATTTAGGAGTCACAGTAATCACTTTATGGAAGCATATGCCTTAACAGGAAATACAGATTTTGATAAGAGAATTTAGAGGAAGTAGACCATCATTGATGGTCAGATGGGCTGAGTTTTGGATCCTTGATGGAGTTTACAATGGCCGTCAGTGAAACTGCGGTTCTGGTATACTCAAATGTTGTGTAGTTAATGTATGACTTGAAGTAAATCAATTTAAGTCCAAGCTTAAGATTCATGATTGAATACTGTAAAGATAATTTAGGAGACATTTTAATCCAAAGTGAATCTCAGAAATGTGCAATGTTTCAACCAACAAATGAGGCCTACTGCTTTGATGTTGCTGTGAAGTGAGACTAGCTTGGTCTTTCTAACGGTCATTAACCTCTGACCTACACTAACTGACTACTTTAGAAGAACTCGCAGAAGTTTGTACATGAAACTCGAGGAAAGTATCTCTTCTGCTAATAACTCCTCTTTTATTTTCTTCTCCTCTTCTTACTTACAATTTACTTGCTTTCACGTTATATCTTTTATTCACCTTTCCTTCCTCTGCCTACATTCCTCAAACACTTTGTCTCTCTATCCTTTCCCACCAGACTTTTCAGCAGCCTAGGAGAGCTCCATACCATTTCTCAAAGAAGTTATGGCACCACGTATACCATCCGCCCCGGCAGCCGTTACCCTGTCACGCGACGCACTCCCAGCCCAGGTCCAGGCTCACCCGATCGGGGTGACCCTCTTGGACGACTCTCAGGCTTCGGCCTACCGACTTCCCCGACTACGCCGCCACACACCATCCTCAAATCCTCCAGCCTCAGCCTGCCCCACGAGCCCAAAGAGGTCCGCTTTGTAATGAGGAGCTCCAGTGCCCGTTCCCGCTCCCCATCCCCTTCTCCCTCTCACTCCCCTGGGCTGGGGTCACCGCTCCTGGCCCTCAGGCCCTTCCACCAGAAACCCCTCCACCTCTGGAACAAGTATGACGTCGGAGACTGGCTGGAGAGCATCAATCTGGCAGAGCACAGAGCAGGCTTTCAGGAGCATGAGATCGAAGGCTCTCACCTCCCAGCTCTAACCAAGGATGACTTTGCAGAGTTGGGAGTGACACGAGTTGGACACCGCATGAACATTGAACGAGCACTAAAACAGCTGCTGGAGAGCTGACCCCTGCCCTGAGACACAGCAAAAGATGGAGAGAAGGATGAAGAAAGAAAAGGAAGAGATATAGAGAGTTGATGAAAACAGGAAAAAGAGAGAGAGACCACTCCTCTTTTACTCTGGCTCTATTTTTATGTTTTGCATTGCAAATGTTTACCTTTTGGTCCTTAGCGAAACATTATGTTCTCGTTCTGCATTAATACCCTGCACTTAGCACTGCACTGAATTTTGGGAGGAGGAGCCAATACATACCTCCCCTCTCCCCTGCCCTTAGTGTCTACCCACCTCATTGCCTGCAGCCAATCAGATCAGACCTCCGAATGGGTTCTGGTTTTTCTTTGCAGAGGAGAATCGCATGAGCTCCAATTAGAACATTTGATTTGTGAAAGCTTCTGTTGTTCCCTTAGTAACACCCACATATTCTCCCACAGACCTTCCCTCCTCTCCTCTCTACCTCTGTCCTTCCATCTATCAGGCCTCTGAAAGCCTTTTACAGTTTGAGTAAAGGAGGAGGAGGAAGAATCTCGTTCCAAACAGAAAGCTCAGTTGCCTTTCAAAATATTTCTACAGAGATCAACAATGATGAATACAGGACTATGGACATAGTGCGGACACAGCTCTGACAAGGTGTGTCTTCTCTCTACCTGCTGTTGTTTTTAAACCGAAGACTTTTGAGCCCAGTGGTGGAGCTCCACAAAGTAGACCACAGGAGAAACCCCTCCGCCTTGGAACCCAGACTGTGCTATCTATTATATTTGGAGAATGTTTAACCAACACTCGTGGCTTTTTTCATAATCAAACAGTTTGTTTTTGGTTTTCCAAAGGGAATATTATATATAGATATAATATAATATGATATATACGTATCTAAATAGCTTTGAGAAGAAAAGAAAAACACAATGTTGCAAAGAGGAAATGTAATAAATAAAACTGCGCCTGTCTTTGGTTTTTAGTATAGAGGGCAGAGAGAAATCTTTAAAATTTATTCCACCAATAATTTACTCATTTCTACCAATTATATACATATATATATTTGAAAGAAAAAAGTATATAGATATATGAAAATGAAATTTTTGTCATAGGTATACAACTTTACTAAAACAAGACATATATAAATATATATATGATCAACTGTTGATTAACTTTCCTTACGGTCACCCTTTCCTGAACAGTAGCATGACAAGTTGCATCATGTCTTGGAAAGAGAGTTTGTTGTTTGTTTTTATTTTCTTACGGTCTTCCTTCGTACCTAAGGGCATCCCGCAATGTGAGGCCAAGACCCCAGTTGACACCCATCCCTATTGCCTCGGCTACAGATCTCAGCAATGTGGTTCTGTCTCTACTACTTTTCATCCACGACAACCTTTAAGGACCACCCAGTAAGACAGTTAATTGGTAAAGAAGGCTCTCCATCTTAAGCCTGTTTATCACTCAGGGATGGAAGTTTGGGGCACTAGCATGGAGAGGTTGTTGCCTGTTATTTTAATACTATCCATTCAAATTCTGGCCTGTGAGAACAATTTAACACTACCACAGTCTGAAAAATACTAGCCATGGGCTAGACTGCTAGTAAAATTTCCATCCCTGCTACCCCTGATTATGCCTCTCAGACTAGTCTGGTGTAGTGAAGGAAGGAGGTCAGGAGAAGACAACATTAGGATGTTTCTCATCACCAGTAGAGAAGAAAGGATCATGGTACCTAATGATTGCATAAATCTCTTAACAGATTTCTATTGTAAGATTTGCCTACAGACTAATAAGTTCCTAGTGTGTAAACATGGCCAAATTAAGGATAGCTCAGACTTTTCTAATAAGCAAATGTTTATTTCCTTTACCCTGAAATGTAACCTTTACCCAGACTATAACCAACAAAAACACATCACACAGGGGTTTAAACGAGCTAAAAGTCTGTGCCTTTCTGAAATGGCATAGCAGGAAATGCATCTGTAGTTTAGTAGGCTCTGGGGATGGGATAGCTTCTTTAAGGTCTTAACAATACAAAATCTACAATTGTATTCACGAGTAGCCCCTGCTGGCAGTGAGAAACAGTGAGTTTTATTCATGCAACAAAAAGCATCAGATCCATAGCAGAGCCAGGTAAACTCTTACCACTAAAAACCTCTGTACATCAGCAGCATCCATATGCCAAGTCAGTTTCACTTGGCGAGAAGTTGCGCATCTTTCTAGAATAGCTTTCTGTTCATTTCTTTTCTAGCAGTTTGGAAAAGCGGGTGGGAAATATAATGTATCCGGGTTGTAGGAATAGCACTCACTGCCTCACTGTGATCTCACTGATTATTTTACTTCTGACTCCAGTGTTATGTCCTCTGACTCATTTTGGGCTTTTTGTGTTTATTGTTATTTTTTGAATTTTTTCTCTTCTTTACCCTCCGACACTGTGGGTAGATTTTGTAGCTTGTGGAACATGATACTTTAATCTTTCACTCATTTGAATTTTAGAGTGAACATTAAGAGACAGAAAAAATATATATGCTGTCCATTCAAAACACTTACACTTGTAAATATGAACAAACTACAAATATTTGCTTTTTTTATATTAATCACAAGCAATATATGATAGATTTCATATAAATTTTTGAAAAACAAAAAATATATAGATCTATATATGAATGTTTGGCATATATGCATAGTTAACCACCTGTGGAAAAGGTGATAGATTTTATTCTTTCTATGAACTCTTGAACTTTTGAACTCTGAACTATGAACTAGGGGATGATTTGCACAAAACAAGGTGCTAGCATAAAAGCCACCCATCGTCCAAGCGCATGTGTGCTTCTGGATTCCCTGAATCTCTGTATGGTCGTTCCTCTTCACCATGTGTGTATGACTGTGTGTGCATGTGTGCCAATGTTTGTTTCCATTGTGTGTGTGTGTGTGTGTGTGTGTGTGTGTGTGTGTGTGTGTGTGCATGCGTGCGTTTGAGTGAGAGAGAGATAAATAAGTACACGTGCGACAGTGAGAGAGTGTATGGTTGATTGTTAGGGTTTACATCTTTGGAGTTAGTCCACTATAGCCTTACTGTATTACCATCAGAGATTCCCGGCAGTGGCTGTGTTACACAATACATACACACACACACACACACAAACAGAAAAATGCACACATACATACATCATCAACTCCAGAATGGACTTCATTGTTCTGCATTTTTGTTTTCTACTTAGTGATTTCTCCTTCAAAAAGTGGACTACTCTACGCAAGAGAGAGCGACAGAGAGAGAGAGAGAGTATAATGGGGTATTGAGAGAGAACATTGTCACATTTTATATTGCAAGACAACTATAACTCACCCTGTAACTGTGTAGGTACAGCTTATGCAGCGTCACTGTTTTGTACACCCATTCCCAGATTGCATTTGCGCTCCTTACCCTCCACTCTATCTGGCTGCACTCCTTTTTCCTTTTTCAGACCTTCAGTTTCTGAGTTTTGGATATGCTACATGAGGTGATTTGATGAGGAACGAACAAAACAAAGGAAAAATGTGCCAAAAAAATTACTTCACTTTAAACTGTATATTTTCCTTTGCTTTAGGACTACCTTGGTTACAGCATTCTTGAGCTGTTAGACTCAATAATATGGTGCCATCTCCTGGAAATCTTGAGAACTACAGACATTCGTTAGAGCCTCCACGTATGTACAGCACCTTTTCAGGTGGGAATACAGTCATTTTTATGTTTTGTAAAGGAACAGGCTATATATATATCTATATATATATAAATAGATATGTATATATAACCTGATAATCCAGATTTTATGAGCTTTGCATTAACATTTCTATTTAAATTGAGACAAAGTATCACAATTGCTTGATTTTACTGTGATGAAGGTTATTATCCAGCTTGACTTACTGTTCACACACACACACACACACAAATAGAAATTATAACAGATGGAACACAAACACTTAAAAGATGAAAGCGTACAGTCTGGACTTGCACAGACTGTCCTGGTTAGAAAAAACAACACTAATGGAGACCTGGTTGGATCGTTGCGCACGTTTACCACAAATGCAGATGCAAAATGATGCTACAGAACAAAGTGTAACAGACTGACACATCATTTACTCTGAGTTCACTGAAAGGTTATCTTTGTCTTATTTTCTAATCAACAAAGCACAATCTACATAGTGTAGGGGGAGCGGTGTAACCTTTTTAAAATCCCACTGGAATCTGGTCACCCACTGGAAGCAGTGATCTGATCATCAAAGGGGTTTTTCTTTCATTGTTGGTTTTCTCCTTGTTTGCACTGTGAAGTTTAGAATGGTGGATCTATCACTGCAACGCCTCAGCCTTGTCTCACAGGTGAACTTCCCCTTCTCAACATCTGCTGATCAGGCAAATCACTAGAGGGCATCGAAAACTATTTTCCCAGCAACTACTGGACACTTATAGCATTACAAAGTCCTTTCCTTATGAATAAACGGAAGTTAAAATACAAGATACCCAGAAGCTAACCACTATTCCCCATGCAAACAGAGTAAAGGCTGAGGCAAGATCTGAGATGTTGCCTGGGATATCTCCACCACAGAGATATATGTTTGTTATATTATGTAATAAATTTATAATTAAAAACATGGACTGCATCAACTTCTTGCTAGTCTTGCTGCTAATGGAAATGTTGCTTCCTGTTAAATCAGTGTCTCATGAGCAAAGCAGTTTATGTTCCAGTGCAATTTATTCATAGTTAATATCATAAAAGCACATAGGGCAATCATATATAAATTGACTAAAAATCTGACATGCTTCCTATGTACAGCATAATCACAAACAAGTACACAAAGAAATATTTTCAAGAACTGTTAAGTTAAATTGATTCCCACCATGTCGTACACTGAGGCTTGGTTGAATGTACTGCTTCTGCCAGAAAACAGCTTTCTGGTATAACAACCTCATTCACCAAATGAGGTATTGGAAATTCTTAATGGCAATGTTCTCGCTGAAATGAATGGATGTACATAGGTACCTTGAAATGAATGACAGTGATGTGACCTTACCAGCAGGGGCTGGTTATTTCATAAAGCTGGACCCTTTACAAGAGCACAGATGAAAACATAAACATAGCCTCTTGTATTACAATATACACTCACCGGCCAAAATAATGGGAACTGTCATGTTTGTTAAGCAAAACCTGCACCCCCTGTTCTTAATCTGATTATCTACACTGTTTTGTGACTTTCAATTCATGTGCAACTTTTAGATTATGGCTCGGTTTTTTGATGAGCATGATAATTTATCATAATTAACTGTTAATCATATCAAATAATTATAATTTGTGAATCAAATGTCAGTAATAATAGAGTACAGTCTTCAGCTGGTGTTCCCATTATTTTGGCCGGTGAGTGTAGATGACATAAGAAATATATGACTGACAGTCGTATCATATACAATGCTGATTCAAATGCATGTGCCTTAATAGAATGTAAATGTGGAGTTGACAACTTACTAGTCTTGTTTCATAAGACAGCAAATTAGAAACACACACAATATAACAATTTGGTTACATGGTACATTAAGTATTCGTTTAAAGGACAATAAACAACAGAGGCTTTTCATTATAACATTAATGCAACAATTAGCAGCCAATATATGTAGTTCCCCTCTGGCATTGCACACGTCACTACACGCAAACATCAAGAACAGAAGCAAAGAGAGTTCACAATCACAGGTTCTCTTTGCCTTGTGTGAGTATGTGATTGTGAGTGATAATTTTCAATACTTCACATTCTTGTTACATAACACAAATAAAATAGCTTCTTGCTGTAACATTTTCTACTATTATTTCAGTAGATATTACACAAAAGTATGAGTGACAAGTTTTTATGCAAAAGACAACCTGAATAGCTACAACAGAGCAGCTAAATGAACCAGGTAAAATTCAGAGACTTGAAACACAGTTCCTAAATATCCACTCAGGTTTATTTCCCCTGCCAGCTTCACTGGACGGGGGGTGGAGGGCAGTGAATAATAATCTGACTTTATCTTTCATTCTCCAGTGGCAGAGGTAAGATGCAATAGTCCATGCTCATGTGCACAGCATCAGGTTGACCGAAAATATAGGCGATCCTCAGCATCAACCGAGAGGAGGATAATATATTATCCACGACATGAGGAGAGGGTGTAGAGAACGTGTAGCATTCTGTCAGACCAACTCAGGGCTCTCTGCCTTCAGTCCATCCTCAGCTGCTTCTGAATTATCTTCCTTCTTCTCCAGCTCAAACTTCTACAAGACAGAGGCAAGAGCGACAAAATCTAATCAATACAAATACATTTTCTAGTCATAAATATTTAGTTTAGCTTACACAAATTCGTGATTTCAGCAACTCTGATTTCAAAACACCCAGTTTATGGGAAAGCTGTGTTCTGCATGCATTTTACTCACACACACACACACACACAAAAAATTTCATTAAGAAGGGAATAATGTGTTGGAATTCATGGTTGAGTAAACTGAATATTGTGGCTTGTGTGTTTTGAGTGAACATCTGCAACAGACAAAACAATTAAACATTTACTGTGAACAAAATGAGGATGGCAGATTATAAACAATTATGGAGTTTCTTAGAGCAACCATTGCATGACTAATGCATATTTCATTTTTTGTATTAAACAAACCATTGAGCTGGGGATTTATAAAACCACATCAGCTTCATTAATGAGTACATCAGTAATCAGAAAGCATGTTGCTATTCAGAGAGGTTGGATGATGGCACCTCTAATTCTTGCATCACTTCATCCATGAAGTCGCTGGGGTTTTGCTTGTAGTCCACCGCTCTCTTGATCATCTCTCTGAACATCTGTTGTCAAGACAGACTAATTAGAACTATCAATGCATAGGGGCAGTTCATGTGGTAGATTGTTATCCCTTTACTGTGTTCATAAGAGTATAGTGAAATATAGACTGAATTAACTTGTTACTTTGGCTTATAAGCAGTGCAATGTCAACCTAGTTGTTGAGACCGAGGTTGTGAGTGACACTCTTGTGCCATTACATAAATTGTAAAACTAGGGATGGGAGTAGGATGCATGAAAAAAACAGCTGATACCTAGTAAAGGGTCTCTGACATAAATACTGCAGTAAAGCTCAAACTTCTCCTACAGTATGTATGTTGAAGCGTCACGGATTTGGTGTGTGTGTGTGTGTGTGTGTGTGTGTGTGTGTGTGTGACTGACTGACTGACTGACTGAGGGAGGGGAAAAAAGGTGTACAATGCTTTGCCATCTAGCATTCTCACCTTAACTACATTAGTCCCGTCAGCAGCTGACACAAAGTAGAATGGAATCCCCTGCTTCTTGCCAAAGTTGAAGCTCTTCTGTGTCACTTTCAAGTCAGCTGCAGACACATGGGGAAAGAAAGAGAAAAAGTTTGTCAACTACTACTGTCAAACAATGAATAAAAAAATGTAATAGAAGAAATGGACGATTGATGCTGTGTTGATGCTACAATAAAGTAAAAGGAGAAAAGACTCCAGGGATGGATCTCAATAGCCAGAGGATGTTTAGTCTCATCATCGTTTTGTCTTCAGTTACACCATAGCGAAAACTTCTAGTTATGCCACAAAATCACACGTTCACCTATCTTATATTCTAAGATCAACGATGCATAGGATCTGTATAAGAACTGAATACCATTTTTAACTGCTGACACAGCCAGACTCACCATCAATTTTGTTGCCGACCACACAACATGGTATCTCTGGTCTGTACTCTCTCAGCTCCTTATACCAGTTGGCCAGGTTCTTATATGTGATCTTCCTTTGAACATCAAATACCTTAAAGAAAGAAGTACAAAACAGTTCAGTCTGCTTTGCCGACAGCCTGGCCTCTCCCCAGTTGAGCTGCGTCTTGTCCACGGGAGTGTGACTTACCATGATGCATGCATGTGCTTTATGGTAGTATGAGGGATGCATGCTCTGGAACCTCTCCTGGCCAGCTGTGTCCCAGAAATCTGCGGAAGAGAAACGAAAGCCATCTCTGCAGAAGCAACGTGAAGTCCAATGCCAGCTGAGATGGCAGCTCTCTAGATTCAAGCTTTCTAGATTCAATTTCAGCTTAGTAAAACTGTCCGGTGGTCACTGGCTGCACTGTCAAAACTAAACGCTCAAGTGTGATAACAAGTGCGCAATACATACCGACCACTACAGTCTTGTTTCCTACTGTGGCTGTGTGTTTGTAGAGAGTCAGAGCATAAGTTGACAACTGTTGGGGGCGACTGCAGCGAGAGTTAAGGGCCTTACCAATACAAATACAAATACAAATACAAATGATCTGCTCTGTTAGAGGCATGTCAGCTTGACCTTTAACAGCTAAGCATGTCTGTGTGCAGCCAGTTACAAATGCAACGGCTGTAATGTGTACGGTAGGACAAAGCCTTCTTCATTATTGAATGAATGAATGAACGATATTAATCCAATGCCATTGCTTAATTTTGACATATAGAATACGTATCATTAAAGCTGCTTGAGAAGGATACTATTCATCCATGAGAAACCTCTCCATCAGCCTAAAACACGAGAGAAAGAAACACAGTCAAGCCACAACAAAGTCATGGAAAATAGATTATACAGGACAATAAAGCAACTACTGGGGAAAAATACAAGGAAATACAAACAGACGTTTGCTATAAGGAGCCCAAGGCTGTAGGTAGAGATGATAGTTAACACTTACTTGGATTTACCAACTGCACTGTCTCCCAAACAGATGATCTTCACTTGTTCGTCTGCATCGTATTTCTCTTGGTCCATTTCAGGGATGCTGCTAGCGTCGCCAGCCATCTTTCTTGCTGAAATGTTTAACTGGCTAACGTAAGGGCTTAAGTTCCTGGCTAGCATTCGACTGTTATTCACGAGAATCAGTATTAGCTTGCTGCTGGTTAGCTATGGTTAACATTGGATGGTTTGGCTTGAAATTGCTCATTTCCCTCGTTCGTCACTCCCTGCATCAACAAAACTGACGTTAATTGAAATTGAGATTATTACAGATACGGGAATTGATCATGTTTGTCTTTGAAAGGTTATTTATTAGTACTGCAACGTTACCTGCACGATGCACCCGGTGCAAATGAGGATCAACGACAGCTAACGTTAACAGTTGCTAGCGTCGTTGACTGAGCTAACGTTGATAACATTAAAAAGCGACAGGTATTAATCAAACCTCAGTAATCCACTTGTGTGTTTTATCTTTGAAAAGTTAAACAACTCATTACAATTATCTAGCTAGCTAGATATTAAGTTTGCATGTTGTTCCCGATAGCTTTGGTTTCTATGCAACGGGGACGCCCGAAGGACCACTTTCTTATGCATCCTGCTGTCCTGAGAGGCGCCTGTCCAAAAAGCATTGTCTGACGTGTAAAATACATTCATGGTAAAATACAGCTGGGGTTTCTGTTCTGTTCAGTTCAGTTCAGTTCTTTTCTGTTCTGTTGTTTTGAACTGTCAGGAATAACATAATTATGCCAATTCTATCCCACAATGAATTCTGTTGCCTTTAAGTTCTGATTGTAACGTGTTGCTGATGTGTGTTCACAAGCTACAGAGAGGATCATCTGAAGAAAGAACAGTGTGAACTTCATCCTTCAATGCAGAGCAGTGTTGATACTGCAATTTTTATTTCCCAGTTAAAAGAGTAAGGGAAGGTAGATTAATGTTTTCATTCAGCCACATTCACAATGAGAGGTACAATATATTCTGAATGATGCACTCCAAAGGAAAAGCTAGGAGCCTTGATCCTTGTGAAGGTCACCTATGAACAGAAAAATGGCAGTTTGTGAATGAGCAAAGCAGAAATATTTTGGGCATATTTGGTGTGTTCATCAGATAGACAGTATTTAAAAGGTGAATGTCATCCTGAGGTGTCTTACCCGCTCAGGGTAGTGTGCTCCAGGTCCCGGTTTCTCTGTGGTGTCACCAGATATGCTGTTGCGGCCGATCATGCTGTACTGGGGACCCTTGTGTTTGTAGATACAGGGGTCGACTACTTTGTAGGTCCCAGGGCCAGGAGTCTGGAGGGCAAAATAAAGTACCGTTTATTTTGCCAGTGAAATTTTCTATAACTATGCCATGATGTTTAGCACAATTCCCAGGGCCAATTTGTCACCATCTATGTTCAGATTTTTCATTGTGTTTCTCAGTGGCCAATCTGAATGCCCTATGTTTCGCTTTGGCTAAGGATTTTTTGGACTAAGGTAATTAGCAAATGTGTTATTTGGGTCATTATTTCCACAGCAGTACCTAGATCTACCTCCAACAGAGCTTGACATTAAACACATTTTGAACAAATTTCCATGATATTTTAAAAACGTTTTGGGTACAATAAGTCTCATTTTCCATATTTTCTCTTAATTGGCATGGTTTCAATGTCCTATATTGACCTTCTGCAGGTCCTCATGGAAGCTGCCAATGTTGCTGCGCCCACAGAGAGAATAATTGGGAGCCGTGGTTGTGGTCACAGTTTTGGGCCCCAGCACAGAGGGCAGCATGTAGGCAGCTGGACCTGCAGTATGAGGAACAGGAACAGGTGAGACACAGCACTCCACAGTCTGTGTGCCATGAAACACTGTAGTCCACAGAAAACTAAAATAATGTTGTCATCAGCAGAAAATGTTACCTGGTGTTTGGTCGTTGTGGAATTCTCTGCCCCTGCCAGACAGGGAATAAGCAGGAGGAGAGTGGTAGACTGACTTTCCTGAACGCTCTGGGGAGTACCGGCCTGAAACACCAGAGAAAGAATCTATTGACAGGACTCAAAAAGTCAAATCCCAATTTGTCTCCAACATGACACTGTTGCAAATTTTGTATGAATATATTGAATACTGACATAGGATTTTCAGTGTTCCATTTGGCAACTCCATTAAGATGGTAATTAAGTGCTCTCTGTAGAACCTCATCTTTTTCTATCAGCCCAGGTATTTAGAAATGTTTGAGACCAGCAGTACTTCATTTCCAGAGTCATTTTTTTCTACCATCGTTTTTAATGTGAAAGGGTTTTTGCTGACCTGGTCCAGGGGCCTGGAACAGCTCTGGGTCCTTTGGACGGCTGTAGAGTGAGAAAGCAGGGGTGCCATCTCGGCCCACCCTGGTGATGTTGGAGGGGATGAGGTATCTTGGCCCAGGGGAACGATCAGAACTGGACTGGCCATGACGTGTCCCAAAACTGAACACTGGCGCTTTTTGTTTCCTGGGGTCATGATCATTAATACCTTTAAGGAGAGAATACGCACAGAGAGTCTCCATAATAAAGAGAATACACCAGTGTTTTGTTTGGAGAAAAAGCATTGCTTTATGGTAATTTGGGCTATACCTATCAGTCCAGGCAGAGCATATTTGGGCCCTGGGCTACCGTAGAGGGCAGCTATGGGACCTCTGGGCTTGTGGGGCCTCCAGGAGCCAACCCAAACATCAGTGCCTGACATTACTCTGAGAGAGAGATACATTAAAGTGCTACATTGGTTTTTTAATTATTCATGAAAAAAATAAAAATATATCAAGCATAGATAAAATTAATCAATAGTTACGATATACAAAATAGATACATACAACATAACCTTTCTATTATTAACCATAACTTACTGTTTAGCAGTGATCTTTCAGTACCGGTGTCAGCAGTGTCATGGTGTTAATGTTTACAGTGTTTGCATAATCACAGTTATTCCGTACAGTCTCAAGGGGGGCAGCAGCTGCTGCTGAGTCAGAGAAGTCATTCTCTATAGCAAAGTTTCCAATTTTCTGGACAAGTGGCAGTTTAGCGATTTCTGTACGCCTAAACAGCAATGTGCTTTTGTAGTAATTTGTGGGTAAAGTGAGACCATGCAGTGTTATATCAAAACCAGTGACAAATTGCATTCTTTGAACCAAGAATAGCATATACCAAAATCACAAGGTGTCTACCAAGTGCATACAAACATGAGAAATCAGTGATTGCTTTCAGTTTAGATCAGTTATAACTTTAAAGTTATTATCTTTAACAAATTCAATGAACATTGTCTTGATAAGGTAGTTAACATAATCAAAATCCCTGACCTTTATTGCTGTGGTGAGTGTTGCTCCCTGGGACACAGCATGTGCACTGAGGCCAAACACAGATTGTGTACTTGTCAACTTCACTATGACAACGTTGCCATAGAGATGGCTCTTTGACAGGCACGCTCAATATGTGTTTGAGTGCATGGGTGCCTGTGTGAATAGTGCAGGTCTACTAAAAGAATTCACAAAGCGTGAATACACAAGAGATTACGCATGCAGGGGGGTGCAAAGGTTTTAATAGGTATGAAAGGCTGCAACAGGCAACAGGGTCATACTGTGGCCACATTCTTTGGATTACATCTGCTAGAACTACGGTAGCTTACATGCTATTGAAAATCGACTGAAAAGAAGTTTATTAAAAACAGTATCAATGTCATTATTGAATTCTGGTTTGGACCCTTCATTTCAAGGTAGACTATTTTGAGTTCCCCAACCCTTCATCTGTTTATTTTGCCAAAAGTCAGGTGCACAGAATAAAATACCACCAACTGTTCAAATAAAACTGTTCTGCCAGAGGTTGCCATCATATGGTTTCTGTTCTTGAAACCATGGTAGTGGTGCTGCAGGCTCTCATGAGGGAACTGTAGTTGTTGAAAGTTTCTCTGGAACTGGCCTTGAGGACCTTCATCAAAGTTGCATTGCTTTCCATTTCCTCTTGAGGGTGCTATTGGATTAAAAAAGAATAGGTAATTATACAATTCAACATAACACCCTCATCTTTAAGGGTGTCTACTGGAACATGCACACACACACACACACACACACACACACACACACACACTCACACACTGTACTCCCACACCTGTTTTACTCTGGTAAGTGCCCGCATCAGACGTCGTAGCACTGCATCCTCTCTGTGTGGACACAGACTGGTCACCGTACCCACACAGCTCAATAGACAATAGATGGTGTGCCTCTGTGGCTGTAATAACGTAATAACACAAATAACTTCAAAATCTTTGCCAAGGTGGTTCTGAGTACAAAGGCCTTAAGAAGAATGCTCAAAAGAGGCAAACATGCCTATAGCTCTTGCTGTACCTTCTTGAGCACACTGAGAGGCTTCCTGCGGTTTGCTCCTGAAGTCAGCCTTCCTACATCCACTGCACTCAAAACAGGCTCCTGGAGAAGGGTGGAGAGAGAGACGTCATTCTTAAAAGGGACATCTTGAAAGTTTGAAATATTCAAAATTTGAATATAATGTTCCTTAAAATGACTTGCTTGCATCTTCACTGAAACCAAGGTGAACAGCTAGCCTCAATCTGCAGGAGTGCCCCTTTGTTTCAGCGTGTCAACAATGTTACATACTATTTTAGGAAAATTAAAGTGTCTGAAACTGACATTCAAAATGTCACAATGTCAAGGTATCTTTTTCACTCCACTGCCCCAGAGAAAAGTGGGACTACTGCCATCATGGCCCCTTGTTTGATCCCACTGACCCGTAGTTTCTCCAGCCAGGTCCACAGCAGACAGCTGAGAACCTGAGGATGCGACTCGGTGACCAGTAGAGCCCATCCACAGTCACTGCTGTTCAATTCCTCCTGTTGAAAAGGCGAGTGAAGATATTGGCTCAGTGGTTTTGGAGCTTAAAATCATATGATTAGAAATATGCTGTGATGTCAAACCAGTCGCGCCCATTTTTGTTTCTTATGTTGTTGTTTTTTTTTACCTGCAATAGAACCGACCTTTGCAGAATGGTCCCTCCTGGGGGATCCTGGTCTGCCATTGCCTTGGCAACAGCACGGGCCACTGAGGGTAGGCCTGGCTTATGCAGATTTCTGCACAGCTTCACATGGCAAGAGATAGAGGTCAGCATAATATGTTTTAAAGCATTCTTGTCAAAGCAGTCTTTATTATTCACTCTACACAGTAAGACACATGGTTACCTCAGTGTTGGAGCTGAGTGCCTTTTTAGCCGTGCACTTAGACCTCTTAGCACAGTTGGTTTTTGTCATGCCAGATGTTGGGATATTGAGTGTGAGAGATTTATTTTTGCTGGTCCAGTGGCCTGCTGAAGGTGTGGCGAGGTTGGGACTAACAGGTCTCAAATCAGGTCGTATCAGGTCCTGTCCACGCCAGTCTCTCTCATTTCCAAGTGCTGGACTACAGTATGGGTCCAGCTCCAGATCCTTCAGGAAAAATTTCAATAATGTGAGAAAAGGCTCTTTGTTTGATTTTACATAGAAAAAAAAGTTGATGTAATTCTGGGCATGTAAGGTGAAATTTGACCTCGTTTACTGAAATCTTGCTGAGGTCGGAGTCGCTGTAGCTGCGTTTGTCCAGCAGCACATCTCTCTTCCTCTCCATGAATCCCTTTGGCTCGTCCCAGGAGGACAGCGACCCCGAGCCCACCCAGGACCCCCTATGCCCCTCCCTCAGCAGGGGCAGGTACTGTTTGATCACCAGGGGCTCCCTCACAGCCCTGCCCAGGGTCCTCAGCACTGACCTCTTCTCCAGCTCAGCATGGACCTCTGGAGGAGCAGGGAGCCCCAGGGCTAAGCAGGAGAGACGCACACACAGGAGGTACACCACCTAGTGAAGAGAGGATAAGGCGTCACTGTTGCATTGCTATTCTACAGTACTGTCAGGTATGGACATGATGCAGAATGAATGTAATATAATGATAAAGTCCTGACCTTGGGTGTGTGTCTCAGGGTGCGCGCCTCCTGGCCATGCAGCAGTAGGGCCTGGCGGTTTAGGTAGTGTTGCAGGGTGAAGGGGGCTCCATGGCGCAGGCTGGGGTCTGGGTACTGGGACAGCTGTGTACCGAGCAGGCGGGCAAAGTCAAACACCCTACTGAGCTGTGCCCGGGTTTGAATGGAGCGAGGCCGTTTGATGCGTACATAGTGGACGGCCTCACTCGGACTGATGCGCAGGGTGTAGATCAGGTAACAGGCTATCAGGACGCCTGTTGAGCAGCCACAGGCAAGCAGACTGAATATACATGAAACCATAACAGTCTCACATACACACGCATGAAGCAGAAGCATATAGTATTAAAAATATACAGTAGATATGTAAATTCTTACCTGTCCTGCCCAGGCCTGCATGGCAGTGCACAGCCACTCTTCCTTCCTTCACTGCAAAGGCCAACACCTTCACTCCATCAATCATGCCAACCAGAGAGGACGCACCAAAATCTGGCATCCCAAAGTTGTAAAAGAAAACTGCAAATACATACACACATGAATGCATTGTATGGGCAGGTAAATGTAAATGTGTATGGATTAACTATAGTGTAATTGTGCAGTATAATGTATGTTTGTATACAGTACAATACACTGAGTGTAGAAAATATCAGGGACATTTTCCTGATATTGAAGTGCAGCCCCTTTTGCACAATTCACATCTCAATTGTCTCAAAGCTTTAAAATCCTTCTCCAACTCGTCTGCTTCTCTGTATCTACATCTCCTCCTTTGTGATTGGTATATAATTAATAAGGGAAATCAATAAGGGATAATGGCTTTTACCTGGATTCACATCATCAGTGTACTTCATGAAAAGTAAGTGTCCCTAATATTTTGTATATGTATAATGATCTCACTCTCATTGTCCATGAAGATCTGTGGTGAGTAAGTGAAGCCACTTTCAGGGTCTAGAGGAGGGCCACAGAGAGCATGCTCCCCAGGGAGCTGCATGTTGATGATAGATCTGATGTTCAACCTGGGGAAAAGTCACATTATGAAGAGGATGGCTGACACCAGTGTTGTGCTTGTTACTCAAAAGTAATATTAATTGTTACTCATTTCAAAAGTTACATTATTATTTTACATATGAATCCCTGGTAGCAGTAATTTATTACACTACTCGTTATATTACTTGCTGGTTACACTTCCACAATTGGCGGTTGCCGTCCTCTCTTACCTTTAAAAATTTGGAACTCAGTTACTTGTCCTTGGAATGATCAGGGTAAAACATTGATGTCAGATGTCTTGTCATCCTTTCAGTCGGTAAGATCAAAGTGGTAATAGCGTAACACTTCCACATGGAGAAAGTAACTTTTCAGGCATTTCTCATCTAGGCTAGCTTAGTGTGAGAAGACGACAACTAATTATGTGGAAAACAGGTTGGGGGATGATGTAGACATATCGTTTTTTGATCTGATATTTTGATGACAAAAGTAACAACTTCTTTTATATTGGTGACTGTAATATTACTGAAATGTAATTTGTTACACTACTCATCCCTTGGAAAAGTAATAATATATATACACATATACAGAACATGCATGCACTGGAGGGAAACGTGTGAGTACTTTCAGTGGCTGGAAGGGGCCCTTCAGAAAGGCGAGGTGCTACTGGACCAAGTTAGACATATCGGGGTGGGCAACCCAGTGTCACATCTTGTCAGAGGGCCCAGAATTCCTAGCAGCACCCGTGCATGCATAGTTGCATACACATCCACACTGCGCAGACACATAAGGAAACATAACACAAACATTCCAGCAAGTATAGAATAGTGATTACCTTTTAAACTGTTCTATGATGTTGTATTTCTTAATGAGATGAGTGGAGGGTCGCGTCATGGCAACAATGTCATCTGTCACCCTGGGATAGGAACAAGTCCATGATCAGTAAACCACCACATTTTCGTGTTTTCGACACATACAGTATATTACACAATGCCATCTGTTAGGCTGCTCACCAGGAGGAGAAAAAGCCCCGGATGGCCTGTTGGTTGGATCTCCAACAGGCTGGTCCTTCATAGCGACAGTCTACTCCTCCACAGGCCAGCAGACAGAGGATCTTGGGTGGGATAGCCCTCACTAGGTTCTCCCTGGCCTGGGAGTAGGAGGGCCGTGGTACCGGTATGGGCAGGGTCACGGTCGGCATCATCCTGCACCAGGGTAAAGTCCCAAGATCAGCCTGAGGTAATGTCACTGTAGATGTTACCTGTATGTAATGTGGTGCAAGCTGTGAGTCTGTTGATGTGTTTGATAGAGCTGCTGGAGGATTATGCCCCAACTGGGCCACATGGCAGGCTCATTTGACAATCACCTACTGGTTATGTAGAAGACTGTACAGTGTGTCACTGAAGACCCTTGAGGAAGTTTCAGCTGGAAAAATTGTGATAATTGTTGTAGTAGTGTGCTGTCACTTTTCACAGTAATTTCACATATTGTGCAAGCAATTTCAGTGCTGAGATTGCATTACCTGGAGGTTTAATGCATTTATTCTAATGCACTGATTTGCAAAATACCAGAAAAAGTCATTGGGTTTTAAAATGCCAGACATCAAAAATAAGAAAGTAGCCAATATACAACAATGCAGAATAATGTTTAAAATGGCATCCTCTTTTTCTGTGAGAGTTTGTCTTTTTAAAACACATCTATCGATCATTTAAGACTCACCTTTCTGATTGTGTTGGACAATGAAGTCGTAAATCCCAAGAATCCAGAAAAGAAAAGAGAACAGGTCTCGATAGCAGCAGAATACACATGCACTCCTCTATGCTGACCC
>OMLI01089958.1:0-12272 GCA_900302605.1 Rondeletia loricata | reverse complement strand
AGTTATTGTTCGACCTTGTTTGCTGTTTTGCTGTTCATTGCTGCTGCTCTCTATTATTATTTCTTAAAAATTTAATATTATTATTATTATTATTTATTCTATCTCTGCTTTTCTATTTTTAATCGTTTTTTTCCCTTCTTTTTTCTCTTTTGTGTAAAGCACATTGAGTTGCAGTCCATGTATGAAATGTTCTATACAAATAAAGTTTGATTGATTGATTGATTTTAGTTATGCATAATTTGTGCTGTTTTGGAGAAACGTACCTGCTGTTTTCCTCCCTGCAGCAGTATATAATGGCAGCTTTGGTCCTGAGTGTTGTCCATAGAGGAATTCAGTCAGTACGTTTCTCCAAAATGACACAATGCACTAAAAAAGTGTTTCAATGCATTTTGAACTTAAATGTCACTATCACTTCTGAAATGTTATCTACGCCCTTGAAGGTGAGAATATGATTTTACTCAAAAGCTTCAGCGGTGTCAGTCTGTAAAACCTGCAATGAAACCTACCTTAGCCTGCCTTAAAGAGTTGTTAACCCACCCAGTTTAATTAGACTGGGTTTCAATGGAGAGTTTTAGTGTCCCATGATGGTCTAAATGTTGTTTCAGAGGTTTTTCTACCCTGACAAGAATAAAATTCTGGGGGAAACACTGAATTCTTGTGCTAGATTTTTTTTGGCATGGAATTTAAAGATATTGAATACCAGCACAAAATATCAGCTGAAATGTAAAAATATCAATACACACACATACACACACAAGCGTGCATGCGCACGCACACACACACACACACACACACACACACACATCCGCTCTTTCAACAAGTAAAACAGTCCGTGCCGGGTCCACTTTAGTAGCTATAGGGCCACTCACACTGCATTCGGTGATGTAGTTTGCCAGGTCTTGTTCCAGGATGGTCCTCTGGCTCTCCGAGGCCTTCAGCTCTACATCCTTCTGCTGCAGCACTGTCTCCAGGTCAGACATCTTCCTCTGGACGAGTGAGATCTCCTGTTCCATCTGGAAACAAGAACATCAAACAGCAGCATGAGCCTGACTTTTCTCTGAGAGCTTCATTTTAACATTTCATGAATCTCTGGAGCCCATGGACGTGAGTGGATTGGGTGTTTTACAGCATCTGTTGAGACTGTAGTTATGATAACAATCATAACAAGCTTAATGTCTAACATTTTAAATGTAATAATAATAATAATAATAATAATAATAATAATTGTTTATTTACAAAGCTTTTGCAGGATACTTTTTTTTTTACAATGGACAACAAAAAGAATAAAACACAAAAGGGCAAATGAACAAGAATAAAAACTGATTGTTTTTAAAAGTGAAGCAAATGTAAATGAATGAGTTAGTACAGCATTTCTATTGGCTATTTAGGGACTGTACACTCTACTAAAGATTAAAGTTATCACCAAAACGTTTGGAAATTCTTCAGCTCCTCAGCCTGAGCTTATCATCTCAGCATTTGCGTGTGTGTGTGTGTGTGTGTGCTTGTTTGGTTGCATGGTTGTGTTTGTGTGATTGGACCAGTAGTGATGGATGGATGCAATTAGATATGCCATTACAGGGCCGGAGGAGCAGTGGAAACCAGAGGGACAGCAGGGCTGCCAGCACTGTCACAGATACACACAGTCACAGATACACAGTGACAGCACTTAGTGTAGGGCCACCACCAACACATAACGCAGACACACACTCACAACATGGCATCATAACAACACGGTGCCATAGCATAGGGCCACATATAAAGACTAGTGGGTCAACATTTACTAGCTTGTATTGTAGTCCAACCATACAAAGAATCACTCAACTCTCTTCAAAAGGATGTGTCATTTTCAACACATCTGAGAGAGGGAGTTTGAAACAACAGACATCTACTGTAGTGCTACTTTTCACTATAACATGGGTTAATGATGTGTTATTAGCAAGAGTGGAAGTAACAAATTACATTTCCTGCATTATTATTACTGAGTAGCTTTTTTGTTTTGTTTTGTGACTTTACTTTCACTTAAATGTCTTTGACTGAAGTATTTTACTTTGCAACATTTTAAATAGTATCCATTACAGTGCACATTTTGTAGGCTCTCCATAAGCATTGCAACTGGCCACTAATATATCGCATCTGTGTCAAACCTGCAGAGTATTTTTACATAAAAAATTACATTTGTTCATGGAAGCAGCTTAGTTAATTGGCCAAAACGCCATCCATCCAGCTACAGCATTGGTTTGTGTTTGCCTGGTCATTGTCTAGCTAGTTTGCTAGGCTTGCTAGCTAGTTGGATAGCTACCAGCAAAAGAAACATCAATGTAACATTATTGAATATAGGGGAAGAGCATTTTCAGTTTGTTTGTTTTATCACGGATGGAACGATATTCATTTCAAAATTTCATTTTTAGAAAGCTCAACATAGTCAATAAAAACATGCAATATCGCAATATCAATAGTGCACTTATAGAGAGAAAACAATATGGAGTTCTGGGAGGAAAGATTCATGCTCTCCATAGAAAAGGTATGACATCTGTTTTTTTTGTTTTTGTTTAAGTAACTCAGTAACTTATTCTCAATTTTTACAGCAGTAATTCTACTTGTACTTCTACAGTAATTTTACATGAGTAGGATACTGACCCCTGGTCATAAGCAACATATTTTGACACCCTGTGTGCTGAAAAATATCAGAAGTGCACTCGTAGATGTGTTGGAGGTGTAGACTGTACAACTACCACAGAGTCATGACACAGGGACGGCCCCATCTTCACAATTAGTCACAGAGAAGAGTGATGTGGAACATTGAGCCGACTTAAACAAACACACACTCACACACACGGCACAGTCTGTGACAGACTGACAGACAGACACACAGCAACAGCTACAGTATAAAAGCAGACTGACAAACAGACGGCTGACTTAGCAGGTTCCACCAGCACACTCCTTAACTTGTGAAGAGTAATACCTGTGACATGTGTCCTGCACTTCTGGCTGTTTTGTGTTTTTAGAGTAATGGAGTTTTTTCCGAGGGAGATGGTCTTATCTAGAGAGCTGATGGATGTAGTCACTAATCTGCAGGAGAAAAGAGCGTGGGACAGGGAGATAGAGAGAGAATGAGGGAGAGAGAAACGACAGTAAACAGTCTTTATGCAACATAATAACCTCTCCTGAAAGCTGAAGGGCTGACTCAAAGCTTTTATTTAGAGCACTTACCTTTTATAATCACGCTATAGAAATGCCATTTCTATCGAGTGGGATAATTAAACTGTTACATATGTGCTCTCATGCTCATCATAAATGTTACAGGATATACAACAACCATGTATCTGAATGTTTTCTTATTAAAATAATCTACTTGGTAACATTTTGAAGCTAATAAAAGGGGGGGAACAGAGGTTATCAAGCCCCTGCATGGAAGTTGTCATTATTGCAAATCAAAATTAGATGTTCCCATCCATTACAAATAGCTAATCAAGCAATTACAACATTTGCTCTAATGCCAGGAACACTGAGCATGAAAGCAATCAGCAATCAGGCAATGTCTTCAAGACCTGAGAAATTCAAGTAGCACATAGACCTAGGTATTCCTCAGCAGCGGCACTTTAGACATAAATACTTATTACATTTATAACATAATCACACAGATGAATCAAAGTATGTTATTCAGAGTTTAGTTTAGATTTCAGTGTGGGTATCCTACAGTAGATCTATACTATGCTGACCAAATTTATGCTCATAATCTGTATTAACAGAGACTATAAATAGTCCGCTCATGCTCACACAGCCATCTCTTTAACCACTATTGGGGCAGCCTTTGTGATCAAGAGGCAGGCAGGACAATGAGCGACAGAGGAAAAGAAGAGTGTCTATTAAAAGCATAGGCTCAACTCCCACTCCTCCCCACAGCAACACGCTCAACTGCTTCAACAGCAACCAGAAGCTCATGGGTTTAAACCATGTTCAAAAAAGCGAACTATTGCAAAGATGAAAATGCATATTTAGGCTATGGAACAGTGAATACAGCTATACAGTACATGGCATGCATACTTCAGGAAACGCAATTTTAGTGGATACACTCTTCCTCAGGTAGCAATGATTCTGTTTTGAGTGGTAAGCTGCCCGAGGAAGAGTGTGTCCACTCAAAATGCTTTTCCTAAAGTGTGAATGTATTGTATAGTTATATTATAGCCATGTTAGCTTGAATAGTGTACTTTTTGCATTAGAAATGGCTCATTTTTCTAGTACTTTGCCTCCTTAGACAAATGCATGCAATTCACAGTCTAAACCCATAGATATTACGACTCTACAATCATATTGGTAAAGCATTGGTGATCACATGCAGTAGCATGTGTGGCACAACACAAAAGAACTACTTCATCTCAGATGAACAATGGATATTATGAGTCTTTGGAGAGCAGCCTCCGGCACTCACTAACATTGTCATGCATCACATGGAACATGGCTTTGCCCAGAAATGTGACTGATCTAATCATATGCTTCAAGGTTCATTTGGGGAGTGGGTTGTTCTGTAACACAACGGGCCACAGCATGTGCCCAAGCCGCATCAAAATGCTGCCTGGCATTTCGGTATCATCGACATGACATGATGGAGCAGGTGGCTTGTAATGAGTGATGACGAGTCAGTGGAGCAGCGGGGTGAGCAAAGCCTCTAGCACCAGCTGGTCTTACGATCAATGGCACGTGCTCCTGGAGCCTGTGGTTCATTGAGATGTTAGCATGTACTGCATACCAGATGTCGTTTTGATAGCAGCAAGGTGGCCTGGTGGTCAGAGAAACCATCCTAACCTAACCGAAGACACAGAGGCCCAATCTTCCCCAGGTTCACGACTCCTGGCTGCTCCTGACCTCTGGCCCCTCTGATGAAATTCATACGTGTGCCTCAGAGAGATATGCTAAGAAAAAAAGTCCCAATAACACTGCGTGTAACATGGTGATTGAAGTGTTGCAAACTTCCTAAACAATGTCTACAGCATCCTCAGCAGCGAGCCAGTGGTACAGTAGGTGGTTACAGGGTGCCATCCTAGCATGAAGCACCAGATGGGACTCAGATCTGACTGTCTTCCTCCCAGACGCAAGTGCTAGCTGACTGCCCATAATGAGCTGAGCTAACAAACTGTGCAGCTGGGCTCCTCCTCTGCAATAATTAGCTCCCTGAAAGCAATTACCAATAACTATACTTTTAAAAGCTCATTACAACCAGATGACAGTATGCCCACTGAGCTGGACTTTCTGACATTTCTATCTTCTCATAACTGAACACCAAGACTTAATGTGTTCATGTTGCAGTCCACACAATGATCCTTTCATTTTGCCAGGTTTTACAATCTTGTTGAAGGCCATCCGAGCCAAATAATTACCTGCAGTCAGACATGTTGCACAAATACTGATGAGAGCTCATCAACAAGAAAACGTCCAATTCTAACTCAGTCGAGGAGCTCTTTTTCCGTGGGTTGAATAATGTGTGCTGGGCAGTGAGTCAGAGCTGTTGAAGAGGAGGAGCGTGGAGAGAAGTTGCATCCCAGTCATGGTGTTGCTCTACATTCAGACTGCAGGGTGACCAGGGGCCAGTGTGCTACTGTATGGACTGTAGGTGGCAGTGAATCACAGACCTGTTGCAACAGTGTAGTGGCACAGATTCTTCTCTAACAACAAGCTCACAGTCCTGCTCCCATTTAGTTTGATCCATCAGCTCATCCTCTCCACAGATAATAAGAGACATTTGTATGCTTATTGTCACGACAACAGCAAATTAGTAATACCACAGCCATGCAAGTAAGATTGTGTGCTTCAGGCTGTTGCCACAGCAGCGCTTCTCTGATTCAAAAATGGCTTGCCAGCTCCATAGTCCCCTGCAAAACACCACAGGCTTTGAAGCGTAGGAGGGCTGAACCTGGCCAATCCTTGGACGGGGCCTGATTTTCATCCTAGATTTCATCAAATGATCACTTGAAGAATTATGATAAAACACAATAGATACAAACACAATTTCTACTTGCACACTCAGAAAAATTTTTACAGCCCCAGTGATAAAAGGTACAACTCTGTACCTTTTTTTCTGACAGTGCATCATAGTGCATTTGTAAGTAATAGAAATGAGTTTGTGCCATACATGCATGTGGAAATCGGAATAAATTTGAATAAACTCAATGTAAATTGGTCATTTTGACACAAATATAATTTTTCTTTAGTCACTTTTAGACTTGTTGGAAGTGCAAAAGTTATGCATGGGGCCCAGATGGTGCTGGTAGTGGTACTTAAGGCTCTCATTCCTCTGGCATCACTATAAACTCCAATGCTCCAGGATAGAGACAGGCACTCTGATGTAAGGGCCTTGTTCTGAGAGACGTTAAAGGAAAAATCCCCCCTAAAACACTTTAACACTGTTGGAAAACAACTATTGGCGATGTCCCTTGCATTTCTGGGTCCATTTTGTTGTTTGGTGGTGTATTTTTCTTATTCCCATGGATAACTGGCCAAACGTAGAAGACGTAACGTGACGTTGAGATATTGCCAGTGTAGCTACAATAGAATTTGATAGCAGAAACATTTTCAGCTATCTAAAACATCAGTGGTAAACATCAGGTTTTGGTGTCGGTCCCTCAGACTCAAAGAGCGAGGGCTTCTTTCTAGACTCACTAGTTTGCACCGATGTTCAACAATCATACAGGGAGAAATCCATCACAGAAGAGGCAGAGATACCAATTTCTCCACCGACAGTAGCCTCAATTTTATTTTTTATTTCTTTATTTATTTCTTTAACCTTTATTTAACCAGGTTAAATAAACCCATTGAGATCACCCGATCTCAATGGGACCTGGCCAATATGGCAGCAGCATAAAAGTTACAGACAATAATACAAGGCAACAACGATAATAATTACAACATCAATACAACATAAAACATAAAACAAAGAGCGATAGGGGAGAGAAAGATCAAATGACAACTGAAATGCCAGGTCAGCACAGAGCCAGTCAATGACCTGGCTTAGATGAAGTCATGAAGATGAGTAAAAACAGTGACAACTCCCAATAGACCAGAATGCAATGCAGCCAGGGCACAGAGAACCTCCTTCTCTTGGGATTGTCAAAGGCATTCTGGGAAACGTAGGAAATCACTAACTGAAGTAGAAGTAAATGAGGCAGGTTGAGGGAAAGTGGTTATACCAAAAAAGTAAATTACAACACTTAATCACAAAATAACCCCTGGAACACTTTGAACGTCACAAATTGATGATATATATCAGTGTAAGGGTATCCGAGGGTGGATTTTTCCTTTAAACAAAGGTTTTGACTCTATGATCACTAAAGATCCACTGGCACTTGTTGCAAGAGTAGGGATGGTAAACCCAGTCAACCATGGCCAGTTGGCCACAATTATCCCTTAATCACTAATTGGCTTGTATTGTTCCTAAACTCTCCATTAAGAAGGATGATGCGTGGTGATTGTTGTGGTCCTACATAACTAAATGGGCAGAACATGACACTAACACTAACTGCGTTTGGGTTTCAGTTATTACTGCGGCCACCAATGCTATAAGGTATGCCAGCGCACCTTATAGTAGTGAATGGCATTTGAATGTCCTGGCAGCCATGCATCACCCTGGTGGGTGCTACATAGTGGTGGTGGTTGAGGTGAGTGACTATCATTGTCTATAAAAGCACGTTGAGCACTAAGGAAAGCACTTTACAAATCCAGTCCATCATTATCACAAATCAAACTGACAAATAGGATCAATGTGGGCTTCTGATGAGGCATTTGGGGAAATGACACTTGAGGATATGGGAGAGCTAGAGCAGTAGAGCTCTCTCATCACGACTCACATTAGCATACACAGATCTGTGCTGAAGAGTTAGTCTCTCTCTCTGTCTGCTCACTCTTCTCTCTCATTCTCTCCCTGTGACATCTAATACCGCTTTGACCTGCCTCCTCAAACAGGTAAACACATATTCCAATAAACAAACACCAACAGAGGTGCTGCACAATACTTAACCTTTTTTCTACAAAATATATTCTAATCTATTCTAAACATATTGTAAAGTCTGCTCCCAATTAACCATGAACCACATGATCTCAATGCTGTATATATTTTCATACTATCAACACACTTTTATACTATCAATTTCAATGCACTATCATACAATCAATTTCATACTATCATTAAAAGTGTTTGCCACTTCTGTAATCTATACAACAATCTAATATATGAAAGTGTGTTGATTGGTAGTATGAAATTATACTATTATCATACTTATAGGATACTCACAAAATGTTTTATGTATCTATCTATCTATCTATCTATCGATCTACCTATCGATCTACCTATCGATCTACTTATCTCGATTCATCTCTCTGCCACTGTATCTATTTCTCACTGACCCTGATCCCTCACTCTCCTTCATTAATATTCTGTTTTGTTCTGCCTCAACAGTACTGTCAGTACTGTAATTTGTGATCCAGCTGAATAGCTGCCAGAAAGAAGCAGCACCTCTCCTCTACCCTTGGTGGAACCTGCTGTTACCATAGAGATACTTTCCTCCAACCACAGTGTTCATCATGTCAGACTTTTTCCCATTTACTTATTTTTTCAGCTTTCTTTTTGCACTGAATCTCAACCACAACTACTACTACACCTTACCGATTGGAAGCTGAAAGTGAGTTGAGATCATTTGGGAGATTCTTGCACGATAAGCATCCAGATAAAGACTGTCTCACAACTTCCCAGATCTGGGTCTAGATGAATACAATAATGTCTGAAAAAGCATGCAGTGGTCTCATTAGAACCACACACAAACAGCACACAACAGTGAGGAGTTAGACTCCCACCCCCGGGGAGTGATAGCCATCTATATGAGTGGATGCTACTGTAAGCACAGCGATGAGGAGAGATGGGTAAACAAAGACACAGCATTTCGGTGTCGTGACCATGAATAGCTCTCGCTCCTGATAGAGAAGATACAGCTGCTGTATAGCTCAGTGCTACTAATGATATCTCATCACTCTTAAACCCCCAGCCGTAGTGTCAATCAATCAATCAGTCAATGGTACCGACATGCTGAGATGGGGGAAAACAATAGCAACGCACTATAGCAGTTCAGAGCTGTTTCCATTGTTTTCCTGTCACAGTCATCAACCCCTCCTCCTCTTCCCCTTCCCTACATTATCTTTGACAGGTACCCTCAGTAAAACAGTACGGTACTCACTCAGAGCCTGCCAGTGCTGACAGTTTTTCTACGAAGCTCCTTAGAAGGGGCACCTCCTCGTCCAGTAAGCCCGATCATGTGGGGTCTCCCTCAGAAGCCACCAGCCAGTACGAGAGCTTCGCTGGTTCATCAAATTTGGGGATGTCATCCTCACTGGGGAGAGAGTACAGCCGAGGGGAGAGAGATATGCGCTGTGGCAGGGCAGAGAGCTGCGAGGCAGTGAGAGCGACGGGAGATTAGTGCTTACAGAGAGAAAGAGAGGAGAGAGGGAGGGAGTGGAGGAGTACAGAGAAACTGCATTGTAGAGTAATGCAGCAGATCAGTGATCACATAGACAACCGGAGGAGGCTCTCACTCTCTCTCCCTCTCTCTTCTCTCTCACCCTAACTCTCTCTCTCCTCCCCACTCTTTCCTCCTCTCCCCATACTGCAGCAGTCGTCACTAATCACAGTAATACATGCAGCTTGACAACACTGCCTTAATAGTCAGCTCTCAACAGTTGCACACTACGTTTATGTCAGTGAAAAGAACTAGTAAAAAAAAGAACTAATAAAAGTAAATAGTCCAGATCATTAGTGACTTTAAATACAGTGACCTGCACCAAACATCCTTCTAAACATGCAGCAGTGTTGTCATCTAATAACTGGCAGGGCAAGGATGTTACAAGTAAACAAAAGAGACAGTGATGAAAAAGAGACATGGTTTCTCATTTTTTGAAAGAAAGCAGTGTAAATGCAAAGCATTCTCCACACATATACCATAAACACGCCTGATTAACTCTATCCCTGAATAGACTAACATTGTCAGGGTTTAGAGCAAAAGGGGCATAAGTGAACATTTCCTAAATTTACAGCAGAGCAAAAACATTTTGTTTATGGTTACAAATGTGTTCTTTTGACCAGCAGGTAGAGCTCAACAATAGCTTCCCAATAATATATAACACTCATTTTTGACCAAAATGTCACTTATGCCCATTTCACAGTAACCCTTGATTGTTTCTCCACTTTGTAACTATGTGTATACAAAGCAATATACTATATACAGAGTATACTATACATTTTATACCACAAACCAACAAGACTGTAGCACAAATGCAAGCACATGAATGGTAAATAATCATGTCCTAAGGATGTATAAGAAAAGACTGCTTTTCTGTGCCTAGAGGTGATGTGAAGGGTTAGAAACCTTTACCTCTGCAACCATATGTACCCCTGCTGGCCTGGGATCAGATCCCACCAGAGCCCTCTCACCTCTGTCTCCTCTCAGCCTTCCTACAGCTTCAGTAAAAAATACTAGGAGGAATGGACTGGTTCTCTCCATTCGCTCCAATATTATTACATTAGTGGCATGTTTTCTCTTCAGAGCAAAGAGATCAATTGCTTCAGACTCCTTTGATTCAGACAAACAGTTCTGTTAATAAAGATAAATCTGTGCCCGAAATAGCGTAAATCCAGGAAGAGCCCTCAATTATACACTTTCCCACACAGACACCCAGCATGAGGTCATCACCTACCACAGACAGTGCATTTGCCTGGCCTGAGCCTTTCACAGGGACATCTATGCAATCTAGCATTTGTGTGTGCATAGACCCAACATACAGCATGACATGGACATACAGCCAAGCTTTCAGTCTGCCACTTCTTTAAACCGTCACAGCTACATCCTATTTGTGGTAAAACACAACATAATTGTGGACCTACAATGCCATATAATGGTAAAACAAGAAGTACTGTTACAGGTTACTGTTCCTAAGATCAAACTAATCTTTCTACAGTCTTGCCACATAAAATATGCTAAGCACTGCACTGATTTACATGCGAAAGCAATAAAGTTGATTTGATGACTATATATTCAATATAACATCTCATTGATTTTGATTTACACACATCAATTTGGAAGGGGTTTGAATTTTTCACAGTGAATCTGAGGAATGGGTTGAGGCAGAGGCATCCTACTGAATCATGTTACCTAGCAACACGGTATTTCCCTGAGGCCAATCCCAGCTTAACACTGAAGTAAAGACAGAAAATTACAATCCACTACCTGCATCTGCCAACATTTGGAGGATTTTCCAGCATGTCTCTTTTGTCGTACATTTCACTAGTCGTTAACTGAGCTCAGGACCGTAACACATTTTTGAGAAAGGAGTTATTCTCAGGGAACAAGCACTTCAAATTCTGACCACAATTAAAATCTTTATGTAATGCGCAATTGTGAATTTTGAGAGGTTTGAGATGTGTTAACTGATCCAGCACAGAAATAGCAGCTACTACAAGAACAACATGAACAGATATCAAGTATAATGGCAAAGCCTATTAACAGGGGAAGCTCCAATGATAAGAGATAGGAGAGCAGGACTTCTTTAGCAGATGCCTCAAGCCTTCAAGAGCATCTACTAGAGTTACCTGTGTAGAAACACTGCTCTCTGCTGGCAAAAAATTGAAATAGCTGCATTTCTGCATCTAGTGTACTGTCTTGTATAAGGTTAGGGTTGTTAAGAGAGAAATACTGCAGTCTAGAGGTTTGGAGAGTGAGGTTTTGTTACATAACAGTAAGCTAAACCTTGCATTGGTTGAAAGAAATGGCAGAGTCAGGCCTGTATGACGTTACATAAGCGTGGTTTTCACCCTGTAAAGAACACACTGCTAATAAGACACCACTCTAGATACTCACTGTAAACTGTCACTATTATAGGGAGCTAAATTCACTGTTTAATATTATTTAAAAATATATATATATTTAAGGTAGCTTGTTCAATTGGAAATAAAATCACACCCAGGTGGTGAAGTAAGCGGTGCACGTGACGCATGGGCTACTCCTGATTGGTCTAACTCTCATGCTACGAATGGACACACACACGGACGGACACACGGACACACATATCAAATCATGGCCGTAATTATAATATATATTGGGGGGGACACCCCCCCCCCCCCAATATTCAAATATGCTCAAAATGTCCCCCACAATATATTGATATAAAAAAATGTAATTTTAAATATTTTTTGCTATGTTACGACAGGCAACCACTTACCACCATCCGAAATAATCATT
>OMLI01089955.1:0-12797 GCA_900302605.1 Rondeletia loricata | reverse complement strand
ATATTTTGTCCCCAATGTAGGGGTTTAAATTCTGTATGAACAAAAGTTGCTTTAAACTAAAATCTCAACAACTTTTCATAGTCTGGGCACTCCCAGTAACATATTCCACCTGCCAGCGTCTCTCTAAACCATTCAGAAAGTGGTGTCCTCTAAGGGGGGGTGTTGAGTTATGCGTCCACACAAAGGACATAAGTAAGTATGTGTGTGTGTGTGTGTGTGTGTGTGTGTGTGTGTGTGTGTGTGTGTGTGTGTGTGTGTGTGTGTGTGTGTGTGTGTGTGTGTGCCTGAGTGCTCCCTGTGCTTGGTTTCATTCCAAATGGACCAAAACAGATGACCAGATTACAGTACACACAACTAATTTCTCCACCCATCTGACCATTCGTCCATTATTCAGAAATGTATTACATGCATGTTCAAATACTGATGTATCTACCCAGCGTTAAACTCTATGGGATATAGGTTGGGGATGTAACATGCCATAAAGTTATTCCCATCCATGTTCTCTTGATTTTAAAACAGCTGAATGGAATAAATGGAATAATGGAATTACTGAAAACTAATTATGTCAACCAGTATGACAACCAGTATGCCTCACCCCAGGTGGAGAGAATCAGGGCGCACAAATTGGTGTTGGTGTACTCACTGAGACCAAACAAGGCTTAAGAGTGAATATTGTTGTCAAAACGCACAATTCCCTCCATTTCCTGTGACCACAGAGCCACTTCCTGTGTCAGGCCACAAATGAAAACCGGCGTCATGCTTATTGCCAAACCCCCCATCCCCACCAAACCATTATTCCATGCAGATTACTTCTCATTGTGACTCCAATTTTGAAACAAGGAAGCTGTAAAGCTTCGCCACTAGAATAATATTTAGAGAGACAAGCAGCTAGTGGGTTAGCAAAATATGACTACTGTCTGATGGGATCTGTTTAGTGTGTGTGAGTGTGAGAGGGAGAGAGAGAGAGAGAGAGAGAGAGATTTTAGATCAATTTGGTAGAGTGCAGCAGAGTCTTCAGCTGGTATTTCTACAGTGTAGTTAGAAACACTATGATAGTTGAGTCCCCACTAAAGAAACATAAAAATGACATTTTCCATGGCTCATGATGAATCGGCTTTGTAAGGGTAAACCATACGAACACCTCACGCCATTAATTCTTATTCTCCCTCATAGTATTAGGAATTGTGTGCAGACCTCATATATTCTGCAGTCCTCCCATAGGGGGCATCGCGAGATGCCTGTGCTTTGCTCGAGACTGTACGTCCGTCTGTCCGGTTATTGTTGAACTGCGCATGCTCCATAGTTGAACTAACTGCACATGCTCCATAGTTGAACTAACTGCGCATGCTCCATAGTTGAACTAACTGCGCATGCTCCATAGTTGAACTAACTGCGCATGCTCCATAGTTGAACTAACTGCGCATGCTCACAGCTGCATTTTGCTTCGCGCAATTGTGCCTGTTACTTTAAGAGTGTTGCATTCTGGGTAGTGAGGGCAGCCAAGTTTCCTCGTGTTTGGGGATAGACGGAGAAAAAGTCCGTAGACAGGTTTGTGTGTTTTAGCGGTCGGTAGAGAAAGCTAATGAAGACGGCCAGTCCAGTGAAATGTATATGCTTTATGTTCACGGAGGTAATAAATGCCCTGCCCAAGAGAGAAACGTCTTTTGACTCCTTATATACAGAAAAGAACTGGATACGAGCCAAAACTTATACTTATATAACCAGAGGTTGTCCCAACTACGGTTCAGAGCCAAATCTGAAGGAGGTAACACAGGTGTGCAGAGTCGGAGTCTTTCTGGTAAGCCAGGAATTTGTTTTGGACACTCTGCTGGTGTCTCCTTTTTCCTGTGAAAATATTGTATTGACAATGGCATTTACACTGTACGTTGCTCCAGTGGGTGGCGGTATGCGCATTCCCCTCCAAGCTACGTAGATGTTCCGTGGCTTTGCACACGGTCTTCTTGTTTATGGATTCTGCTGGTTGTGTGTCTGCGGGAATGTTTCTAGCACCAACACAAGGGGAAACTGCAGCAACAACAACCGCTAGCTAACTTGGCCTTCCTAGGGCATGTTCACAGTATTCCACTTTTTCAAACAGCCCCAACTTTTTTACATTCAAGTCAATGGAGAGCATCTGCTTTAGAAAAAGTACTGCACCTGGCTTCTTTTTTAGGAAGAGTGGAGCACTTGTTGACAAAGTTGAGAAAAGTTCAACTATTTGGAGTAGTCCACATGACCGACCAATCACAATGGACAAACCAGACAGCTGGTTGGATCCTCTGTCTACATTGCCAAAGTCAGCACAGGCAATCTTTCATTACATTAAAAGTACAACAGTGTAACTTGGCTTTAGCAACATAGGCCTGTGTATCTTCTTTAGAACATTCTGGATTATCATCCTCCTATCATGACCTTTTTAAAATCATCCACCACTGAAGGGACCTGGCTAGATTATGGCAAATTTCACATCTATGCCATGATTCAGTTTCAATCAAATGAAAAATTTTAGCGCTATTATTGCACTGTTAAAGCCAGAGGGACGTGAGGCCAGATGTTGCTAATTATCTACTGGTCAATATTCTGTCTTGGCAATTACAGTTTTTTTCCCATATACTACAAGGGATAACATTGGGCAGGGTTGGTGGACAGTGGGGTCTAAGGTCAGTCAGATTAGCTGACATGGCCCTTCTGGGAGATGAGCATAGAATATGCTAAGTGCAATTCACCACATTTCTGTTTATTTCTGCTGTTAAGGAAAGCTGATGGTTGCTGTTTTTATAAAACACTTACTAACACAACACACGTATGCTGCTGAATAAGACCAGAAACAGCTCATTCCTCTTCCTTCTTTACCTCTAACAAGAACTGAATAAGCTTTCAAAACTTGGAAATGTCCCAACTAATCAGCATTGTGAATTCCCATTTTATAGCCAACACAGCGCAATGCTGAGAAGCTCTTTTGCTGGACAATAATAATCCTCTGTGTCGGCTCAGTTCTGCTGCAATGTCTTCATCCAGTGTCCCACATCATATCTGCCCTGTAAGCAACGGAAATACAGGCATATCTGGAAATGTTAAAGAAATGTAATGACTCTCTTTACAGGAAAGCGAGGTGGGCAGTTAAGGTGTTTTAAATCAGAGGTATAAATATCACGTCTTTATGCCTACCCTCGCAGAGAGTGACAATCACAGTTTGGTCAGTTGGTCCATTTCAATTAGTTAATCAGAAATTACTGAGTGAGTGGACACATTTTTCTCTCACACCAAGCAGACATGCTGTATATGGCCTCCTTTTCTTCTGCTTAATTGCTCCCTAATTAGCCATTAGTTATTTGATTACCTCTTTTAATCTGGGTGTCATGGGCATGGGTTGGTATGTATGACAGCTCAGTCATTGACAAGTTAGTAATAGCACTAATTAAAGGTGTTGCCACTCGCAGCAGCCCTGCATTTGGAGGCAGGGGAGAGCTATAGATATTCATGAGATTGTTTTAATTTGTAATAAAGACCTAAATTGCCACCAATGTTGAGTAAAGCCTTTTGTTGTAGTTATGTGATGGTGGTTCTCGTCGCGTCTGTGCTCTCGCCAGCGGCTGAACCATATTTCTCCATCTGCCTTAACTGGCCATTATCCAAAAATAATGTGCTACCATGCAGCACAATGGAAGTCATTTGAGGGCCCATACAGGGGCTGTATCCGTCATTTTCAGGAAGGTTATAATGTGAGTTCTCAGAAAGCCTGGTCTAAAGTGTGTGAAGGATCCTGAAAAGGTTCAATGAGGTGTTTCCTCTGCAGTCCTGCGTCTCAGTCTCCAGAGCCTCTTGGCCAATGGCCATTAGCTTTCAGACAAAACAAAATGCAAGACAGCAGTGACCAGGTTCTACCATTTATTACACATATTACATTCTTAAATAAAAATGCTCCACTTAACAGTTCTTGCATAGATATCTTACAATACCAATTTAAAAAAGAATTATGAAACAGACCAGTAACAAAAATAAATTTTTCTTCTTCCTTAATAAAGAACATTACCATACTAACATCATATAATACAAATAATAATATTTTAAACACTTTGTACAGCAAAAAATAGGAAATAAAAGAACGAGAGAACCCAAAACAGAGAGACTCAACAGAAGTGACTGTGACAATGACAGGAGAGGAAGGTGGGTGAGTGAGGGAGATGTGGAGTGAAGATATGTCAGGAGGGACAATATGAAAGGTATCAGCATTACAGAGCCCCTGTAGAATGGATGACAGAGATGTTGCGATAGTGAAAAGGTATCTCCTTGCGCCTTGTCTTCTACCTATTGTATTCCATCCAAGAACATGTAGTGCTGTGATCCCTTAAATGTTAAGGTTTGAATTGACCTAGTACTGTACACACACTAGAAAGCTATGTGAAATCAAGGTGCAAACTACAGCTTTGATTAAAGGACTACACTGACTTTTTGGCAGTTTGGCCCAGTGGTCACCTTACCCAATATCTGACGAGAGGACTGGCACCAAAATCATCTCTGTGTCTCTGGTAGATAAGCTCTGTCCAGTGCGCCTGCTAACGCTTTAGCATACAGTATGTTAAGTCATTGTCTGCGATTAGCATTATCCTAAAAGTGAGAAAATGAGAACTTGTAGCAGTTCTAAGGCTGAATGGTTAGTTAATTTTAATGATGCATGTCTAAACCTGCCAGGCTTGTTTAGCGGATTGGTAAAATAGACATAAAACTTGACAAAAATAATTCACTTTCAAGAAAGTCACTTTCAACAAAGTTGCGTAAAGTTTTGTTTACACAGGAAGTGAGTGAAGTTAGCCAGACAGCTAAAGTTTTTGCGCTGTTGATTCATAATGGTCTTCACTAAAGATTGAGATTTTGTTTTCTTAAGTTATGAATCTACAGGTCACAGAACAAAAAACAATACCAATTTAATTTACTAAAAGGTTTATCTTAATACTTTGGAAGTGTTAGTATGCGCACTGGACAGCGCTATCTACCGGAGACACAGAGATGATTTCGGTGCCAATCCTCTTGTCAGATGTTGGGTAAGGAGACCAATGGGCCAAACTGCCAAAAAGTCGGTGTAGTAATTTAGAACTTTTTAGGATCGCTACTGCAGAGGCTGGAGTAGACTACAGGCATTGGGATTAACGGACCAGATGAACTGGCAGGGATAGGAAAGCACCTGCAGGGATGGGTTGAATTAAGTGAAAAAAGCTCTACCGACCAAGGACATAGGTGGAATGCTTGACTCAGATCCATATTCACTGAGGATAGTTATTACAGTCACACCGCATGGTGCCGCCTGATCAGGACGTCCGATCATTAATGGATGTAGTACAAAAGTACCGCCTGGAACTCCCAATTCCCAATATCTCTGATCTGCATAGCTCTTGAGAAAAAATCCCAATAGTTGGTTATCTAAACTAAGACTAAGAACATGTTTGGCCCCAAAGAGCTCTACAGGTTGGGGTTTGGGTGGAGGGGGTACAGTGGGGTAAGGTGTTAGATACAGACACAGGGAGAGGGGGTTGAGATTTTTGAATCTCTTATATACTGACACATCAAGCATGGACACACTGTATATATAGACAGGCCCTCCAGGATGCCGTTGATACCAAGAAAGTTCAACCAATTCACAACATGACTGAATGTTATGTTGTATGATATATTCCCCCAAAATAAAGTTGATTCAAAGGCATTTCATTGGAGGTTTAATCAAGTTGATATGCCAGACTAAGGATATATAATATAACCGCCTTGGTTCTTGGTGGCAAAGTGCATCCTGGAAGTGTAACAAAATGTTTAGTGTATATTTGAGTGCTCCAACAGACTATGCTAGCAGTGTGCACACATGGAGAGTGCAATAGCTAAGTATGTTCATGTAGGGACATGTTTGAGAGACCTAAAGCAGATCTAGAAACATTGAAATGTCTGAGATTCTTGAAGAGACACTGGCAGAAGACAGTGCTGTTGCTTTTCCACAGAAGAGTTCCCATTTAATTCCACAGAGAGTTGTCTATGCAAGATCTCACTGAAGTAGCCAAGCTATTTACAAAGCTGCCAGAAGTGAAAATCCTTCTTCAGGGTGATATGGTGGAAACCTGAGGAAACTGAAGCCTGGTCCTCCCATATACTACCTCCAAACAACTGCCATTGGTCCAAGAGGACGTCTTAGTAAGTCCCAAAGGCAGGGCAGACATTGTCATTTGGGTTTGTGAGTGTCAGGAGGATCTATTGTTCTGAACTCTAACCATCTGATGTATGGGAATGCTGAAGTTGTTTGTACTTGGTGTTATATATGTATGTATAGGTTTTGAGTGGTTAGTCTTACACTCTTATTGGGTTTCCATAGTCAATAGTTTAACTAACATTTCAAAAAGACTCCGGTCCACCTCTGACTTTGAAATATGAGACTTCACAGTAATACTTGCAGTGTTCTAAGAAGCTAACTTAAACTAAAGCTACTTCAGTCCTGGTAAGCTGCTAGCCCCCACTATACTGGGCACCCTAAAAGACCATGACACCATTATTTTACAACCGTGAACAACCATGAGTTAGGCTGCAGTTGACAGTAGACAAGACTGCAATGTTATGAAGTGTTAAGATTGGGTTGGGGCAAGGAACATAATTAAGATTTAATGGGGCGATCAGGTATAAAACAATTCCTTTCCTACCTGCCATCCATCACTCCTTTTCTGCTTCTCTGCCTCTCAGGTTCTTCCTCTATATCTCTTATATTCACAGCAGTTAACTTGCAAATCTGCAAATCTTTGGGCAAAATGTATAAGTGTGCATTCAGCATTCCTGCAGTTGATTGTGCATGGACAACTGCTGTGCAGAGAGAGAGATGGGGTGACAGAGGGATGGAGGGAAGTAAGAATGGCACATTCAGTGTGCAGGAAGTGGAATAGGATGGGGTTGGGTGGCACAGACTGCATTAAAAAGCTTTAGGGACTTTTCAGATTAATGGTAATTAATTTTCATCTGTAATCCATGAAATAAAATGGAAGGGCTTATTTCATTATTTGGATATTCATTGGGGTAAACGATTTTTCATCCTTTAATCAAAATATCTCTTTTAAGTTCAGTATCTTTCATAAATAAATATATATGTATCCATCTCTCTCCTGGTGTTTCCCTATGCTAATTGGATCTTCTGTTTGTTCTATAACAGATTTGCCCAATGGGTGAGGACCATTGGAACCAGTCCGGCTCAAGGTCCCTGTTGTTTTTTCTCCAGACCACTCAGTTTCCCTGTGACCCATAGCTATCTCATTAGTGGAGCTGCAACTGGAGAGTCTGGAGCCCCAAAGAGGACCCTGGAGTGCTAATGCTAATCAGAGCTGTGGGACACCAGCTAGCTGGCCTGGTAGAGCCTGAGAGACTACAGGGGACCCAGAGCAACGCCATGACAGCAAACCTACTTTTAACAGGCTGAGAGAGAGGAATGCCATGGGAATTAAATTTGAATTTTAACTGTTAAGTTTAAGTTTTCAACACATTTATATGTGTAGTTTGGGACAAGACACAAAGTATTACTTCTCAATACAATCTATGTTAAAAGCAACTTACTCACACAATTATGTTATTAACATATGTTCTGTTGAAAAGTATCACATATGTATGTTGTCCCAAACTCGACATACAGATGTGTTGAAAATGACACATTCTTTTTTAGAGTGTACTGCAGTGAATTGCCATTTAACTATGTTAAATAATCTGGCAGAGACTAGTCTCACATGACTTCTCATTAACTAAAGAATGCTGTGGCTCCATTCACTTTCATACGTTCCAACTGGAGTCTGTGAAGTGCATGGCACATGAGTTTGCGTCTCTTTAATTTGAATGGAGTGTTGCAGATGTAAAGGAAGAGTCAAAACCAAACCAAAAGAAAACATTGTCAGCCATTGCTTAGATTAAAAACTCAATCTAACAGCAAATGGATCAACCAACATACAGTACTTTCTCCCACATGGTTGCACACATGGTCAGCAGTTGAAAAACAATTACCACTTTGCTGAATCACTGCTTCCCTCGCAATGTGCCTTATGGGGACACACACACGTACACACGCACCCCATCAAAAACCTCACAAAAGTGCTACAATCCCCATCCTCTATGATTGTACGTACTGTATAGGAGGGCTCGTTCTACATCCCCTTGCATTTGTCAACGTTTTGGCATGACTTTGCATCATCCAAGCAGAAGAAAAATAACCATCATTATAGCTTTTGTAAAACAAATGGGAACCGACAAAGAACAAAATCAAATCAAAAGTGAAACACTGGATTCATCTTAATCTTGGGTTGTTTTACATTGCATTTAACAGAGGGAGAGAGTTTGTGTTTGTAGAGCGAAAGCTGCCGCTGGATACATAGGCCTCATATGGAGGCGGTCTCCCACCGATCTTTTCTGACCAAGGAGACCCTGCCCGTGGCTAAAGGGCAGTTCCACGCTGGAGATTTTTGGTATTGATTGTTCTGAGCTGCACCATAAACCCCCCTGAAGGGGAATGCTTTGCGTTCACCTAATGAAGGCTGGCATGGCTGACTGGCATGTTGACTGAACATACTGGAACATGATGGAATCTAAAAGCCCCTGCCAGTTTCAGGAACCCTTTACCCTCTGTTCCCATGCAGCCTCACCAATCACAAGCAGTGAGCATAAGCCTGTTTGTGAGTGCTAGGGGGGATATAGATGGTGGTGGGTGGATGGAGCGGCGGTGGTGGTAGTAGTGGTAGTGGTGGTATTGGTAATGCCCTGATTGCAAGGCAAGGTTTTTCCTGCAGTTGATTGTAACCATCCAGCACAGAAACAGGCCTCATGGATATGTGGGTGATTGTTTGAAGTGAGAATGAGCTCATTTCTCACTTCAAAGGAGTTTGTTAGTTTGTTACCTCCAGCTGAGAGCTAAGATAGTCTTCTACTACACAACAGCTGCTAAATTCCTACTGTGAAAAAAGATTTGGGAGCAGAACATATAATTCCAGAAAGTGTGTATGTGTGTGTGCGTGCGTGCAAGCATATATGTGTGTGTGTGTTTGTGTGTGTGTGTGTGAGATAAAGCCTGTCATGCAGTGTTTTGTTTTCCAACTCTGTTCATTAGTTTGATAATTATGTTCCTAAATCTTTTATGAGAACTGCTGTGTGTGTGTGTGTGTGTGTGTGTGCTGCATGTTTATGGTGTATGTGTGCCTGTTCTGTATGCAATGTGTAGAGCGAGACAGAATTGTTTTGTTATTTTTTGAGTCTTTTTATTATATTTTTTTCCCTTTGTATAATTTTTTTCTGTATTTTTTGTCTGTAGAATAAAAAGCACAGATAACATTGAAAAAAAGTCAGTGAAGACAATGGATACGAAACAGGCAAGTTTGACCAGGCTGATGTGACCATGTCCATTCTGCACCACCACACAGAGGTTGGTTGGTGTCTTTAGTCCCAGGTGAACAGCCAACCAACTCTTTAGTCTCCCTTCCCTCCCTGCAGCCCTACCAGGAAGGCGAGATCTCGTGATAGCGCTCCAGGATGACTTCCAGAATCAACACAAAGCCAAAAAAACAACAGGTTTCCAGTTTCTAGAGAGCCCTCTGCCTGCTTGGCTGGCATCGGTAGTATGGGGGCCATGGAGGCTCACGCCAAGGTTTTGTTTTTCAACTGGATTGGATCGCAGGGCTGAATGAGTAGAATGAAAAACAGAAGGCCTTTCTCTCCGCTTTCATTTTAGGCCAAACATACAAATCCCTTTTGTCAGAGTTTTGTACGATTCCTATTTTTTTAATCCATCAGTTGCCTACAGATTGCAACGGCAGAGCGAAGCCTGTGCACATGGGGATTGATAGACCAACAGTGCTTTCCTTTCCATCCCACACATTGTCTCACTGTCAAGTCAAAAGCATCATGGATCTTTAGCTTTGTTCCAATCACTGTTCAGTGAGTTTTAAGACATTTCCTCCAAGAGAGAAAGAACAAACCAAGCGTCATTCTTCATAATAACAACAATAATAGGAATTCTTCATCATCTTTTCTTTAAAATAGAAAACAAAGGCAAGAAAGTGTCGCTGCGCATTTCTGTCAGATAGCCTGTGGAGGTGGCAGGCATCTTAGTGAAGGTGAGAGATACAAGCACCCACTGGAGGAGAGCTTGAGAGCTGCAGCACCACCCGCTGACCGAGGTCCCATGGGCGCACTGAAACATCCAGCGTCCGAGCCCTGGGTTCCAATGTCAGCAATGTTGGAAGTCGTTGCAGTATCTCTCCTGCAGATTTGGCATTGTTGTTTTCTTCACATAGATTGCTGAAGCTGACTTTTAACTGTGGCAGATGATGGTTTCTTATGTTCCGTGTAAGACAAACAACAACAACAAAAAACTATTTGATTTGAAAAACCGGTCATCATTTCTGTAAAGCACTAAATAGTAAACATGAGGATATTTTAAGTTGAGCAGGCCTTTCCGACTAAGCTATCTCCTCTCCCGAGTCGGTTGTACGGTAAAAACACACAAAGAAGAAACGTCTGTGTAATGATTCTTTGAACAGGTTAAGTATATTGGTTTGGCAGAGTCCAAACCCCCAGAGCCGCGTGGGAGCGGCGGGGGCTCACCGGGATGATGCGATCAAAGAGGGATGTGTAGAGTGCTCACTATTGCAAGTGTGTGAGTGTGTGATTTCAATGAAAAACAACATCTAGCTCCTCCTCGCTTTCACTCCGTCCCCCCTCTCCGACCGAACGTCCACGCGTCCGAGCCGTGTGGCGTTGGTGTTCTCAGATGGATGCATTGCCCTCCAGGTGTCGGGGGGTGGGGCAGGGTGTTTGGATGGGGCCAACTGAGGCGGGTGGTTGGTAGCTCGACTCCCCATCCTTCTCTCCTCCTATCTCTCCTCCTCCTCTTCTTTCCTCTCTCCCTTCTTCCTCTCTCCCTCTCCTCTTTTTTCTCCTTAGATGTGCCTCTTCATGTGCAGGGCCAGGTGGTCGGACCTGGAGAAACACCTAGAGAGGCAGAAGGAGACGGAGAAACGACGTCAGAAATATTAATCTAATATGCTAACGGCACTAGAGCAGGCTGAGCTGATCAGCACAAAAATGACAGGAGGCAAACGAGAAGAAGGAAATGTTAAGACAAGCTGAGATGAAACTTTAAAGATCCTCGTGGGGAAATTGGGTCATTGCAGCAGAGAATAGTAAAAGGATACAGCAGGGGGAAATTTGAATATAAATAAGAATATAGAAAATTGGGGTTACATAAACGTATGACAATTTCCACATATGTTAAGTAGAATGTCTGAATGGGAAGTATGGGAAAACATATACATAACAGTATTATTTACTAATCAGTAAGACATGATCAGCAACAGCAGCGTGTGTGAGAGAGTGAGAATGAATGACAGAGAGACAGTCAGAATGAATGAGAGAACGAGAGAGCTCAAAGCTAAAAAACACACAGAAATGTAGTGATGCAGAGGACTGCCGGGATTTTCAACTACCACCCTTCCTTTCAAATGTGTAATGAATTTCACTAATCTCACATCATTATGTCACACCAGTGAAACCCAGTGTTAGAAACGAGGACAGGCCAATATGATTCCAACACAGCTATAAATCATGGCCAGACCACCATGGCTCTGCAAATGATCCCCACGCTGTAGGTGAAATACTACTGTAGAACGCGACACCCTCATTAGATATGCACCATCTCGAGACATGGCCACGCGTGCAAACGGGCCACCGGTGGTTTCTGATGCCAATCCATTTAACTCACCGGTAACTGCAACTGGTATTAGAGCGAGACATAAAACCAGGCGCTGGCGATGTATAATATACGATTTGCAATGCCACAAGTACTTTAATTTTATTACGCCACTGTAAGGATTATTATATTAAAGCTGAACACGCGCAATAAATTGAATCACAAATTATATGGATAAAGGAGAAGCAAAACAAAATGTGGGCGAGTATAAAATGAGAAATTAAAAATTCAATTTGCCAGAGGCTTTATTAATTATTAATTGGTCTGGGCTAGTGTGTGTGTGTGTGTGTGTGTGTGTGTGTGTGTATGTGTATGTGTGTGAATCCGACTGAGGTTTCTCTCTCCCAAACAGGCCTTGGTTTAGACAGGCTGCTGCTCTAACCAGATAGATAGAGGTAGAGAGTGAGAGAGAGAATAAAAGACTCAAAAAGACAAATAGAAAGTTGGCCATGCTGTAAGGGTATCTACTGTATCTCAGATGTTTAAGCTTTGATTCATCCTCCTTGTTTCACTCCTCCAATCATACTGGAACCCTACATCCAAGAGAACGCAAAGAAAAAAAGAAATGCATGCAAAGTAAATGGAAGGAGGCGAACTAGCGAGGCGCACGCAACTTCGCTCAAGGCGGCGTGAACTGAGGTGAAGAGGCTTCACTCCAGTTGAATTGACACAAATTGACACAGTAAAGCGAAAGCCAAACAGTTTCAAACAATCCAGGCGCTTGTAACTTTCTCCCCCTACTAGTATTAACAATAGGGGGAAATGTCCATTGGGTATTTGTGACCAACAATAGTGAACAATAACATCTGACCAAAAAGTTTATAAAAGCTAGATTCCACAAAGACATTGGTGCTGCTGAGCCTGGTGCAAAATAAGGACGATAGAATAAGTTTCAACTCATCTACATTATTTCATCAAGGAAGATGTCAACCAAACCACTAATCATAATGACTGGTCTGTCACCCTGCTGCTTTCTGTCAGGTGGTGTCATCAAACCTGCCTGCATGGCATCAATTTCACTGCTGACTTATCAAGTCAAGCAATCAAACTCATG
>OMLI01089954.1:0-26935 GCA_900302605.1 Rondeletia loricata | reverse complement strand
ACACACACACACACACACACACACACACACACACACACACACACACACACACACACACACACACACACACACACACACAGTTACTAAAGTAGACAAATAACAGGACAGTTGCCAGCACAAACCTATAATGTAGGTTTGTAATCCTTAGACTAGGATTAGTTGTGATACAACCACCCTGGCACTTTTCCTCACAATATTTCCTCTGCTTTAGGCTACAGTGTAGTGGAGTCAAAAATTATTCCTTTAACCCTTTACCTTAACCTCTCAGTGCTGAATCCATATATCTACACCTGCTTCTGAAGAAATTCCGGTGGGTCTATAGATAAGTCAAGGGCAGAGAGTTGAACTCCAGGCCTCATTTAGCGCTCCTCCAGTTCAGTATCGCTAATCTACAGGTGAGTAAGCATGGGCTAGTTGACTGGAGTTTGGCAGACACCGATAAGCAGATTCATTGACATGGGACACCTTGGCATCGCTTCATTCCCAGACCTATTACACCTTATTGATCTGTGCTCCAGCTGCTTTCTAAATCCCACAACGCTAGGCAGCTACTTTGACTCAGAAATTCTCTAAACTCAGCCTTCCCCCACTGCCAGACACAGGCTTCCAGCAACAGCAACAGCCCAAACATAATTTGAAAGTATTTTAGCTTAGTAATTAAACTCCCCCTTGTGCCGTATCCCTATTAACTCGACTTTTGATCACCCAGTGGCTTGATATATGGAGTGGGTGGTTTCAGCAAGCATGCAAATGTAAATTATGTCTCCATTCCACAGATGAAATGTTCTAAAACATCAAGGAGTCTGGTTTGTTTAAGCTCTGCAGCCTCGCCTCATTCAAGTACTTACACAAGAAACACAAAATGAAGGCAATGTTTGATTGATTAAAGATGTGTACTGTCATGAATTTTGCCTGCACCTCCAACTCTTGAATATTCTTTTGATTTAACCAAAACACCAAACTACATCTTGCATGAAATTAAAACAATGGGGTTTGCACAGTTGAACAAATGGTAAATGGAGGGAGAAGAAAGGTAATAGCTGCCTTTGAGGTCTTTTGTCATCACAAGAAAATGACAGAGAAATGAAGAGAAAAACCGTAGAAACTATCCATTGTGACAAAGTGTATCATGCAAACATCAATGATGTGCAGAGTTGCAGGGAAAAAATAACCTGGGTGCTGGTGGGTCCCAGAGGTTCGTGTTCTTGTGACTGGTGGCAACACAGATATAACTGGGACTGGTCAACCAACAAGGAAAATCATGACGGGTAAAGTGAATGAGTAATGCTCTCCCCTCCCTCAACAGCTAACTGTGAAGATGCTCTTGAGCAAGGCACCTAACCTTCAGCCGCTCCAGTAGAGCTTCTCAGCGGTCAACAAGAGTGCATGTGTGTAACTGTTTGAATGAGAAGCAGGGAAGTGCTGAAAAAGAGCATGTGTGTGCAGAAAATCTTCTCTGGATAAGTAAAATACAAAAAAACAACAACATACTGTTAAAGCTGCACTAGGCAACTTTGCACGTTGGCGGCTCCAAATGGCAGCGAGAGGTCAAATTTGAACTTCGATACCTGCATGCAACGTGACATCAGTCAACTGCACACAGCACGCTCATGTTTACCAAACCGGACGGTCTGTGATCACTTTATACCAAAGGATACCAAAGGGACAAGAGAGGCAAAGATATAATGTTGGCTTTCTCTTGACAGAGCTCTGTCGAGAGTTTTGTATTTTGCTCTTAAGTTTCGATTTGCCACTTCCTGTGGGTGGAGAAGTGTACGCTCTTCTCTGTTGCAGCCCCACTTTGTGATTTCAGGCTGATAAGACAGCTTTAACTGTATCTCCTGCATCAGGACAGGAGTGTTTGCCCTACTAGGCCTGACTACAAAGAACTTTGGGGCCTTGTTTTACAGCCCGGTCCTAATAGATCATCTCTATCATGCCTCAGATAAAGACAAGATGGCACAAATCAATGTTAAGACCAGCGCTCCCTCGCTGATGATGAGCCATAATCACATTTAGGCCACGGTGTTATCTGTCTGTTTCGACTTGTTCCTCCTCTTCACTTGCACTCTCTCACTCAAGCTGATATCAGTCAAAAGGCCTGACAGTGCCTCTCTGTTTCCAGGCCTTGCGCGTGTCTTTGTCAGTCCACAGCTCAGCGTTCGGACAAGCCGCTATCGGACTCGGATGCTTCCTCGCCATTACTTCTACCTGTGTGACAACAGGCATTCTTATCTGATCTGGTGATGTGAGCCTAGCTGAGTCGCTGATTAATAGACACAGGGTCATGTCAGCTTTCTCTCTCTCTCTCTCTCTCTCTCTCTCTTTCTCGCTCTCTCTCTCTCTCTGTCTCACTCACCCAGTGTGATACATGGACAGGAGAAATGGAAGAGGAACATTTGAACCAGTATTATAAGACAGAGGTCATTTGTAGGTGATAAACATAACTGTGTATAAATGTTTTTAAAAGTAGACTCCTGGGAAATGTTCATGTTCATGCGCACGCACGCGCACACACACACACACACACACACAGTCTTTCTCTCTGTTCTTAATTAAAAGCCTGAGTGACAACGTGGCCTATTTCTTCCATGGCTGTTTCAAATAGAGAGAGAGATAAGACTTAATGTTTAGGAGACCTTATCCAACTCATCTATTTACTGCTGGGTAATTTTTGTTTTCTCTCCTTACAAGAAAGTGCAGACAGAACAATTCTCCTCTATCCTCTAGGTTTCAAATCTCCAAAGCAAAGCTATGTGTCTTTCTCCCCTTCTCAATCCCTTTGCCTTCTTCCACCCTTGGAACATAGCGTATGAAAGCAAGACATGGAGACAATGGATTTAACTTAGTGTCCTAATGCGCTGTACATCCAAGCTGTTACATTTAGCCAATGTCCTACCTGACCGTTGAATGATGAACATCAGCTCTATTCGAGGTGTGACGCTCCGGCGTTTAATCCGCAGTAGGGCCAGGCCTGATCTTTAAACATTGTCAGCTCTAAGCCCAGATGCACACAGGACGTATAATGACAGACCAACATGAAAGCATCTCAAAGAAACTATTTCTCCTTGGTCTATTTTTGAATCACAGAAAGGAGTCACTTTATCCTAACTCCTTCCTGACAGTCCATCCACTGGATATCATTTTGTGTCTGGCTGCAAGATTAGCATAAAAGCAAAGGGAAGGCATTTTACTCTCCGAACCAATAGGAGATATGACAAGCTCTGAAACATTTACGCTGAAATTTGATTTGTTTGGCCTGGTTTTGCGTTTTTTATTTTTTGTCTCAAAGCAAGCCTTAATCAAAAGAGATGTTCGACCCATATTGCTTTTGAATATATTACGCATACAGTGCTGTGGATGACTGAAGTGCATTTGTAAGCAAATGAGTTGCATTGTTTGTGGCTTTGACCTTGGAGAAGGGCGACCTCTGATAATAAAGCACTTGTCACCACTAACATTCTGTCTTCATTTATGCTAGACAGCTGCACAGAGAGACTGCATCTCTGGCAACATGCAGGTAGTGTTGGGCAGATTTCCCAGTCCGTGTAAAGTAAATTGAAATTTGAAAGTAACTTGTTACTTATTAGGTACTTCCTGTTCCATAAGATGACTTAATACAAAAAAAAGTCCATCTACATTGTGTTTATGATTTGAAAATTCGGTTTAGTGTCTATTTACTTGATATCCATGGTTGAATGTCGCTAACCACAGTCTTCTTTTTCACACAATTTGTATAACAGTATAACAGTATAACAATTCAGTTATGGGTTTACATACATGAATTCTTACAGGACAGGACTCTCTTTGTAAAACATACCACTGTAATTCAAAATCCAAATCCATTATCCAAAAGTATTCAAAATTCGTTATAAATTCATGTTTACCTGTCAAATCCTGTAAGTATTTTTATCAACTGGTAAGTCAGTTCATGTCAGAGTCATTTCAGAGTACACACACAGTTATATATCTGTGTATCCTTGTGGCTGTCATCCATTGTCTTGTCCTACAGGGAGTGACGTAGTAGCTCTACTTTGCAATACACTAGCACAGCGTTTTCTCCAACTCTCCTCCTTCCCTGAAGGAGAGATCCTTCCTCTGTTATAGTGCCGCTATATTGTAGCTTTGTGCCCTTGAGGTTCTATCCATTTCTCCTCCCTCTCTGCCTTTTCCCTGCTCTGTCACCCAATCCCCCCCTCCTTCACAGTGGGAAGATTTTCTAATATCCATTACTTCCACCAGGGTCAGTGCAATCCCACTGGGTCCGCCAAAGACTTGGCAGGTGCCGATAAGGGCCTTGCTCCAGACACTGTAATAACTTAACAAATCCCTCCATGACCCAGAATCCCCTTCACCGGCGTGGCACCCCACTATTTTCCATAAAGCCATTAAAATCTACCTGGTGTCATATTGGGAGAGGGGAGCCAGGGGTCACAATGCACACCATGCCATACACATCTCAAAGCCTTTCTCTCAATACCAAAAAAAAAACACAAAGCAAACTATAAATAGAAGAGAGCAGGAGCACAATTCGAAACCCGCTGTCAGTACGTTGTTCACGAATCAGTTCATGGACCTTGGAACGCATGTCAGCGTGTATCTGATTCTACCAGGCCTGGTGGATATGCAGTTTAACTCGTGTTCTGTCTTTCTCTCTTTAATTCTCGTTTATCCATTCCTTCATTCCATTCTCTCTTCTGCTCACACACAAAGAGGGTCATTTTGGCTGGGCCTCCTGGAGCTCTTATCCAATAATGATGCCCGCTTCACTGGGTATCAGACCACAGCCCCACCCACTCCCTTCCTTCCTCCCAGCACCCTGCATTCAACCTGCCAATCATGCTTTAGCTGCATTCAAGTGGCAATAGTGTTAATGATTCATTTCCCTTGTAATCCCCGCTCAGGCTGATAAGCTCGTGATGGGTGCCGTTATTTGCGTCTGTTTTCCATTGTTTGCGGTGTTAAATTAAGCCTCAGCGATCCATCCGTTGAGCCCACAGGCACGAGCTGTTCTAATAGATTAGCTAGCCATACTGCACAAAGAAGGGGAAAACATCTGTGTCTGATATCAGTGCTGTTTCTAGATAACAAAGACTTTTCCTGAGTTGGAGGTACAAGAGCACACATGCTGAGTACGTATGGCTGACCAAACCCCCTGTCCAGAGAGTCACAAAATAATGTTGCACCCAAATTATGACCAGGCAAAATGTATGACAGCTAACTTTCAATCGCCAAGAGTCTTGATTCACTGCCTTTGTCTTATATTTCTGTTATGACAGCAATTCTTATGTATTCGCCGCGCATGAGTTGAAGTCCAGGGTCATCTGAAACCGTACCTGGTCCAGATGTGGTTTTTAGGTGCTGCAGACAAGTTTCTGCCCATCTGACTTGAGTAGTAAGTCATATTCAGTCCCTAGTTTTCTAATCATCACACAGTGTCTGTCAGGGCAAGGGGAACAACGGCCCCCTCATAAAGACATCAGGCCAAACATCAGTGGAGCGCGCTGTGGGTAATAACAAGTTTCATGAAGCCATAAATCTGTCTAATCTAATGATTTGGCTCACCTGCTGCACCACGTTGATGTGTCATGGTGCCTACTTGTCATCTCAAGGGGATGTGTCTGCAACATGCCACTGGTTTCCCTCAGATTTATTTGTGTATGACTGGGTGTCTGACAGACTTTATGTGCTCCATGGGAAAACAGGGTTGAAATATTCCAGGTTGACCTGTATGCACCCTAGTTGTTTAGGTTAACTGGTGGTAAGCCATGTTGATTTTATTTGGGAAGACAAAAGCATGTAAGCAAATGATTGGCTTCTATTGATTGCTGCAAATGTTTGTCAGACATTGTCATCTGTAAAGTAAAAAAGTCTCAAATGTGTCCTTATCTCAAGGCCAGCAAATACGGTTGTGGATCCATCCAGTACTTTCAGCTTCCATTGACATTACTGAAATGTCACCTTCTCTTAGAAATGCCTTCACCAGCAATTTAGAAGACAATTGCCACCTTCCAAAAATATTCTCTGAAATATGACTTCATTCAGACTTTAGAGGGCAAAAACCGACCGATGTGCTATTTTGTTCCAGTTCCTTTCACAAGACATTAGGCATTTCCTCTAATTGAATGGACGCTGTCGCAAGTTTCAAATAAATGACCGCAATATGTCCTCAACAATGTAGCCTAATGGCAGTTTAAACAAACTGTTCCCGCCCATCGCCGAGGACACGTCCCTCATTGGGTCTCTCCTGCCCTAAGAGCCTCCTTTAAAAGCAGCTTAGCTCCGTCATAAAAGCTTGCAATTATGGGAGGATGCCAAGTGCTCTGAAAGTCACCTTAGTTTCTTGCTGTTTGTGAGATGTGACAATATTAAAAAATCTCTCATAACTTTAATGCTGCTCTCTCTCTCTCTCTCTCACACACACACATGCACACACACACACACAAGCTAACACACACATTTGCATGTGGGTGCATACATGCTTAGTTCCTACTAGATTAGTGATAAACAAGACAGAAAATGAACATGTTGACAGAGATATAAGTTTCCATTCGCTAGGTCTGCAGTAACAATCACCACTGCAGTTTTCCATGAATTGGTTCATAGCACAAAGTTGGTGGGAAATTCTTAATTCAAGGAGCCCAGATGTAATGAAAAAGCGTTTAAGCTTATATCAAAACCTTGCAATATCTTAAAACAGTACTGTTTGCCCACTCTCTTCATGTTTTCCCTTCTTTTTGGGACCCTTATTAGTGTTTTAAAGCTAAGTGAGAAAACTGCTTTCTCTCTGTACTTCACGCTCCCCATTATGTTCCTCTGAAAATGATTGCACAGTTCATATGATGCTGTGAGACAGAAATTATATTCAATGTTCACTTGAAAGAGCAGAGAGATTAGTGTAGTTAATTATGTTACATGGAGTATTAGCAGAAATTGCATACGAATATACTAAATCAAACAATTTTATAATATTTCTCGATATAAACAACATTTTTTTAAATTCACAACGTCAGTTTGTGTCCTCCATATCTCACACTACCCTAAATCTCAAAACACAAAGGAGCCTTCGAGTAAAATACTGACCTTCACACTGCTCCCAAATGTCTTTCTTCCAGCCTCAGCTGCACGGATGGCTTGACCTCTTCAAAATGATGGAGCCACTCATATTTTTAGGTCTAATTTGAGGAAGGGATGTGTCTTGTGTGTTGTGCTAGGTAATCTGCCCCTGGAGAGATGTCTAAATTAGAATGGGCTAACAGTGACCCACATTACCTCTGATTCAGTCAAAGGGCTGTTGCAGCCTCACCACGTAGCAATCGTCACCTCACAGTGGATGGCAATTCCCTCCCATTGCTGCACTGTAGCCTATAAATGTTCATATGTTTGAGTGAAAAATCCACCCTCAGATACTCGTATGCTGTTAGATATCATCAATTTATGATGTTCAGTGTGTTGTTTAAGTGTTGTTTACTTTGTTTGGTGTACCCACTTTCCTTCAGCCTGCCTCGTCTTCTTCTACTTCAGTTAGTGATTTCCTACATTTCCCAGAATGACTTTCAGCAGCCCCCAGAGAATGAGCATTCAGCTGTGGGTTATATGAGTAGATTGAGAGAGCATTAGCGTAACAAGAGGTTTTATGTCTCAAAATGCAACATGCATTGCATTCTGGTCTGTTGAGGCTACTGTCGGTGGAGAAATTGGTATCTCTGCCGCTTCTCTGATGGTTTTCTCCCTGTATGACTGTTGAATGTCAATGCAAAATGGTGAGTCTAGAAAGAAGCCCTTGCTCTCTGATGCTGAGGACACCAAAACCTGACATTTACGTTTATTTTTCAGATAGCTGAACATTTTTCTCCTATCAAACTCCATTGTAGCTGCGCTGGAAATATCTCAACGTAACCTCACTTTGTGTACGTTTGGACAGTTATCTGCAGGAATAAGAAAAATACACCACCAAACAACACAATGGGCCCAGAAATGCAAAGTACATCACCAATAGCTGTTTTTTAACAGTGTTTTAGGGTGGATTTTCCCTTAAGATACTCCTCTCTGCGTTATAATCTCATCCCATTTAATCAATTATCATATTTACAATTACCTCAGCAAACACATGACAACTCAGGACATAAGGAACCATACTACATGTGGGAGAGAATAGAAAGTCACATTGTCTGAACAAACAGTTAACGTAATTTTCCTGAGCCTAGACCAGACTGTATTTCAGACTATATATATATATATATCAACCTTATATATATATCAACCTTGTGTTTTTGTGGAAGCATTCTTTTGCAGCATATCATGAATTACAGTGAGTGGTCTTCAGTCTCTAAAGTATATGATGACCGTCCTAATCCTCCCACGGATGACGCATTGAAGTAGATGGCGCGTTACTGTGATGACTGTCATTCAGAAAGGAAGGTCTCACAGCAGGAGCAAGAAACTGATGACTACCTTGCTCCCACAACCAACACATTTCTGCCTGCTTTTCTCTCTGTCTCCTTTAGTTTTTTCTCTTCCTCTACCAACTCCCTGTTTCCTTTCACTCCTTGTTCTTCTTTTCCCATTGTCTCCTCCTTCCCTCTCCTGCCAGACCTCATTTCTCCTCCTGCCTCCACCCCCAAGGATACTGACTCCAGTGGAGGTGTAGGACCTGGAGGATGCTGATAAGGCCTCTCCTTTAAACCTCAGTTCCACAGGCTGAGTGTGCAAGGAGAGGAATGAAGCAGAGTACACTGCAGCACCACAACCATGTGGTTAAATCAGAGATCATGATGTCCAGCCAAGAATGGTTATTTTGTCTTTTGTCATGGCTACAGGGGCAGCAGGGTAGACAATATGAAATAAGGACACAGTCATTTCCAATCAGATGAACATTGAGGGACATATTCAGCTTTTGTTGTTGGCCCTGATCTGAAGGATTGGTTGAATGTGTGGATAATATTCAGAACAGTAGGGAGACATCCACAGAGACGCTCCGAATCACTTATTGGCAGAAAACGAATGGCTAAATGCAGTAAAATGAGAACAAATTTAGTTAGAAACCTCCAAATCTCTATCAACTTATCCCAAACAAAACCAGATAACAGCTCTTTGAGTGGGGGAAAAAAACGGAAATGAAATGAGGCAGCGTTCTTAAGCCGTCTGCCGTCACCCAGGTAATTTATTTTATCTCGGCCATCTCTTTGCAGGTACGTCTGTAAGCCGTAAGCCGTCCGCCACAACACCTGTCATGGCTGTAAGCTCCATGGTTGCAGATGGACAGATATCATCTCCAAACTAGCTTTCCATTCTACTCTGTACCTCCCAGTCTGTTCTCAGAATATACGTGAGTCGAAATGAGTCACCAAGTACTTTATCTGGTGAAACTGCACACCAAATACAAATATTATCCTACGTATACAATCTTACACAGGCCATGCCATTCAAATCCTACTTCATCACTACCTCACATTATTACACCAGTGAGACATTTGCACTTGCCTTTGCCTCCCAGTGGTGTAATTATTATCATTACCAAGCTTGTGTAGCAGGCTATTATAAGGATGCCAGGCTTTTATTTGCCATCTCTCCTTTATAGCTGAGCATAATGATATTCTGGCAGATAGTGTGAAAAATTAACTGTTTATTATACCACCAAGCTTCAGTGCAGAGTGCAAACACCCCACTAATGCCTGGGGTAATGGATATAAAAAACATAAGATCCAGCTGGGAGAGAAAACATACATTCTGCATATCATGACTTGCTGAGAGGCATCTCACCGCACAAAATATGGAAAACAATATGAATCTTTAATGGCGTGGTGAGATTGACCATGAATGGGGGGTTTTTTTCTCTCTTGGAAGGCTCAAGATCTGCATGTTCTAACTTCCGGTGCTACTCCTACACATATGTTAGCGTGTCTATGATACCGGAATGAACACTGTGCTTTGTACCTTGTAGTGTAACTGAAATACCTGCAATGACAGAAAATGAATGACGTTTTGCACTGCACTTCCCAGTGATCGCCACTGGGCTGACATCACCCGCCACACCCCAAACAAACAAGCATGGGCTGTTCTAGATAAATTTTCTAGAATTCAGAATTTCAGCCAGTGTCTAAGAGCAACCATGTCTACAGAGATGATAATATATACACTATATAGGCTAAATATATTAAATATGTTTTATAAAACAATGTGATAACTGTTTAGTTCGCTATTACAGTCAATAGCCGCAAGCAAATACTCAACCGATAATAATGTTATATTGCCAAAAGACAGAAACTGCTTACAGTAACGTTAGCAATAGACCTGGGTTAGTAGTTTTAAGTTTGCAATTATTCAAATTGGCTGTGAGAAGTTTGCCCGATGTTTGACAACCAAAAAATTGCCAGTTGTCTTTCAAAAGTTGGCTAACTTGCAACTTGCAACTCAATTTAGGCACTGGCCCAACATGATAATAAAGACACTCGTACACTGTGGCAAATAAACAATAGCAAAACCTACCAGTCCAAAAGAAAGAGAGCCACATCTGCTTCTCTCCTCAGTCCCTTCTCACCTTGGAGCGCTTTTCATCTTGGAAAGGCAAAGCGGATGTTCACTCTAGTTTTGGCTTTGGACGGTCGCTTTCCTTTTCAGCAGCTTGCCTTCCTCTGAACGATTAATCTGTTTCTTTCTCCTTGGATTTTCTGTTGATGAAGTTTGAGTTTCTGTTGGCGGCGCTCTTTTCTTTGTCTGTTCACTATGGTGGCTATCACTGCTCATGCTAACTACCCAGTTCTACTTCTATTAATCTAAAAGCTTTCATGAACTGGGTATAGGTTGAATCACTATTGTATGGTATCAACTGGCGATAGAAAGTAGCAAAACAGGCATTTATTTGCATGAAAAAATTGTGGATTACACACACACACACACACAATGTAGTTTTAATATATTAATATTATTAGGAGCTGAGGACGGCACACCTTAATAAGAGCTAGACTCTGTGTGTTTGTCAGTGCTGGTGGAGTCTGTGAGAATGTTCGCACAGGATTAACCCCCATGAGACGCTAGATGGCGTTGCAAGTTGACTTGCAAGCATTTGAGTATTTACCGTTGCTCTGTGCCACTCAAATGATGCATACCCCCCGAGCACCTAAAAAGCGCTAGCGCACTTGTTTTTATTTCAGATGACTGACCAGAGAAATCCTTCCAGTGCGGTGTGGGAGTAGCTAAATTATTCATTTGATTGAATAATGTTTTTTTGTCAATGTATTCTTTATTTAAAGACCTAATGGATCCCAGTTTCCCCTACCATTGCTGGGTGGGTCACCTCGCCTTAAAAAGCTGCTGAATGCACCTGTATGTGTTTCAGTGGAAGGTTTAAGTGTCACATGATGGTCTAAATGGTGTTTCAGAGGCTTTTCCATCCTGCCAAGAAGACATTTCTGGGAGGAACAGTGAATCTTTGTGACATCTTGAAATTTTGGGAAATGAAAATGGTCAAATTGAAAGATATTGAATATATCATATATCATAATATCAGCTATTGCCAGCTTCGATACAAATCATTGGTATTAGCATCGGCCTTCAAAAACCCATATTGGTCTAACCATAATCCATCTTTGGTTCTATGGATGAGTGTTTATCCCCATTTATTGTCATCTAAGTATCATAGATGAATAGATATTCATAGCAACTTTTTTGCATTTTTTCACATCATCAGCTTTTTAATGGTTTGTATATCATGGCCTATTATCTGGTATCGCATAGTGTTTGGATGATTAACACTGGAAAACATGCTGCTCCATAGTTCTTGCACTGAAACATACAAATGTTTTTAATTTGGTTTGTTGATGAGTAATATACAGTGATACTTTATTGATCCCCATTGGGGAATTCTCTTTTCACTTGCACCCTACCAGTGAGGTCAGAGGTCAGGGTGAGCTACAGAACAGCACCCCTGGAGCTGGTAGGGCACTACTGAAGAACACTTAAGCATGGTGGATGCTTGACAACACAGGGCATGATCCTGGGTCATTCGGTTGAAGGACGGTTTCTCAAACCTCTAGGCCTCCATGCCACCCCACTGCAACACTGCCTGTAAAACTGATGGTAAAGCATCGTCCATAGTTTTTATTTTACTTCATTTTTTAAAAGTCAAACATTTTAAGGAGACATCTAAATGGTTGAGTTTTAAATTCACGTTTCTTGATATTTTATTTTGGTCTCAAAATAATTAAATGCACTACTGCATTACATTTTCACTATTTAATTATATTATTTATGATATTTCTAGATGATGTCTAACTACGGGGGTCCTCCTGAAAATATTTTAGAGTGACAACTTAAGCTCGAGAACAAAACAGTACACAATAGGCATTTATGCTAAGCAACTGATGTTGGATAGGATTCAAATTTGGAGCTGCAGCAATGCCATAATATAAAATTCTTGACCAGAATAGACAGACCATCAACTATTGAAGTGACTAGTGAAAGGACATTTTCATTACTTAAGGAATACAAAATTATTCCGTTATGCCATAGGACTCGATTTCAAGGTAAGTTAGTACACTACCTCTATTGATTTTCCCTGTTTGTGGTAGCGGCATACCATTACAGCACTGACGCAAAATCAAGTCGAACCAGCAGCTAGTGTTGAACAACAATGTACTTTATATGACAATGTAGGTCGCCATGATTAAGTTTCCAACTAACAACTGTCAAAAGGGGAAATCAATAGGTAATTTGGGGGCCAGACAAGAGTGGCTGCAGTCAATATCTTGAACCAAGCAACCCACTGGAAGGCCCGGAGGGAGCCTGGTAAAAGGATTACCCTCTGCTACCCTTAAGTTCTCACTCCATAATTGTCTTTGAGCAGTGATGAAGATCACAGGCATGACCATGTCTTCAGCACACAGTCTTATCGGAGAGGAGATAGAAAATCAATATACAGTATATGTACAAGCTGAAGCTGCACCATCACAATGGCCATGTTCATGATCGGGTACATTACATTTCCATTGTTACATTACACACCGGAACATATTCACAAAGCCTAACGTCCTGGAAGTGTTCCAAAATCCCAAGGTTAATAGTGCCATTCATATTAGAGGACTAATCCCTGTGATTTGAATAGAGGACAATCAAGAGGCTAATCAGGGCCTTTCATATAAGCTTTTTGTTTGGTGATCTATGCTGTGCATTTGCTCCCTGAAGAAAGGATTCCATCAAAGCAGGATGTAATGTACAGACGGTAATATTCACTTTATTTCACAGAGGGCTATGAATGGGGACAATGAATGAATCATGCTCTAATGCGAGCATTATCCTTCAGACATTTGTGCTTATTGGGCTAATGCTTGTCAATGGAGCCAGAGGATGACATTTTTATTGTCCAGTTATATTGTCTTTTTTCCACTAATTTTCATAGTTCAAACTCATGAGCAAGGAATGTGAGATATTTCCTACATCCTTTATGATGTATTTAATAATGCATTGCACTTATACAACCTGGTGAATCATCTGATAATTGAATAATGGCGTCCACGTACTTTGGGGGGTTCATCCAAAGTTGATTTATATTGTCCAGTCACATGGAGAGCAATATCTTCAAACACCAATCTGGACCTAACAATGCCATGTCATTATTGTAAATAATTATCTTTGACACAATGAAGTGTGTCTTATCGTTGTAAAGGATTTATTCTCTTTTGTGTTTTGATAAAACCCTGCTGCTGAGGTCTGTGACTTTTTGAAAGGAGGAACTGCAGTGGAAATTCAAGGTATAGATTGAAGCATAGCCACTTGAAATGGGGTTGACTGACCCAGGATGGCAGTACACAACCGGCTTCAAATGAAAGAAATGAAAAGAAAGAGAAAAGCTTATTGGATGTATTGAATCATTTTACTTTGCAGCCAGCCAAGGGATTGAATGGGGCGCGTGATCAGACTCCGATTCCCAGGACGAACTGTGTTATCAGAAACACACTTGACCGCAGACATCCTGAAACATGCACATGGACCAAGCCATACACAGTTAAATGACAGTTCCCCAAAACACAGAATGTGGTAACTGAGCTCCTATCACCCTAAAGCTGCATTCACACTGGGACAGCTATCGCAAAACAGATCTAATTCCTCTTTGGTTAACTTTAAAATCTGACACTGCTGAGACTGACGGAGACGCAGACGGAGCTGCAGTAAAAGTTCAAATATTCCATCTGTTGCTGTCCTTTGTGTAACTGGACATTGAGCCTGTCAACATTCACCTATTGTTTTAAATAGGACAGCTAAAATTGAGCCTCTTATGATGACATGCAGTTTAAGTACAATCAGCATGTGATTTCCCAATGCATTTGATGTTTAGATCTTTGAATTAGGAAAATATGCTAACAGCTAAAACTGCAATGCTGACTGACTGTCGTGTTTTTGTCATCCGACCATTTTGGGCTTACATCCGTGATCGAAGAAATCACATTTGTTTTCATTTGGTTTCATTAGGTACCTCTGCTGTTTGATACTTTGTCATACAAAATTAGTGTGAAAGAAATTTCACACTATTTCCGAGTTAGAAAGCAAAATGGGGACGGATTCTACACGACTAAGGAAGCATTTGGCAAGGAGATGGAGCCATTTTACAATGCAATAGGCTACAAATAGCCATGATCAGGCAAAAGACAGAGACAACTTGATTTATAGGGAAGCAGGTTACTTACATGCGACTTGGTAGAGCAGTAAGGCCCATCCGTATCACCGATGTTTCTTTTCTTCATCCGAATGAATAAGACGCAGCTGTAACCAGCTCAAAGACAGCCGATCAATACAGTGTAGCACGTCATGTCCTTCAATATTTAGCTCTTCAAAACTCTCAAATGTTACAAAGTGAAGCTCTTGTGTTATGAAGCGCTCACTTCTGGATGTTCTGAGGACTGCAAAAATAACTGTCCAACTAGAAGAACACTTCGGCCTTCACAGAATGTTGTTGCCACCTCTTGGAATATTCCGTACTTGCAAATAATTAGCTGCGTGTTGATTCTCGCCTGCTAATGAGGTAGCAGCTGCCGCTAGCAACACCTCCCTTGCTAAAAGGATTGATGCTTCTCTGTATCCCTATTGAGGAGGATCAGCTAAAACCCTGTTCATTCGAGGAGTCTTCCCCAGTGTAATTGGTGATTTGTTGGGACTCCCCTTTGTAGTGTGGCAGGCCTCACTGGTTTTACCTGACTGTCCGCTCCGGCTCACTGATTAGTTTTCACTGCAATTAACTTTCTCTATTCTTGATACTAGCTAGCAGGCTATCCAGTCGGTTTGGCTCACTGGACCCGTGCCAATGGATACTAATTCACTATATAAATATGGAGAAAATACAAGCCAAAGGGGGATGCAAGACCCAGCCTTGCCCCAATGGTTGTGGACACTCTATTGAGAGAAAGGACACAGGTGTGTACCACCTGTTTAGGTCTGCAACACATGAAGTTAGCTTTGTTGGAACCTGGCTCGTGCCCCCATTGCACTCGTCTTGATGACAAGACCCTACAAAAAAGGTTGGTATTTTGAGCTTAGAACCTTTTGAACCAACAGAACTTGGTCCCCCTGCTTTCCAACATGTTGGGCTCAGAGATGATGGCTTAGGAGGACAAGTTGGGGCTGACTCCCTCTTGGGCGCCATCAAGCCAGCTATGGAATCAGGAGAAGTAGATGCAGACCCAAAAAGGAGCTGGGTAAGTCAGATGGACAGTCCAGCGAGTGCTCCAACAGTAAGAAGGAAGACGAGTCATATCCCCCTTACTCAGTCTCTGGGGAATTCCCACGGGGAATGATAGTTAAGGTCAGACCATTGCTGGGACTGTGTTTCTCGATGTCTGCAAGTGGATTGCACTTTGCCTCTGCCTTGCTTGGCCATTGTCCGTTGTGCTTTGTCCGTTGTTCTTTTCAATTTAAGATCAGACCGCACCTCTCGGGATAGACAAGCTGGCATATCCGAGGCCAAACACTGCTCAATGCCTCTCCCCCCAACTCACCTCATCCCAGCAACTCAAGAAAGGGTGAGGAGGGGAGGTCTTTCCTTGATAATGATAGCGCCTCACTAGCAGTGGGGCTGCCTAGCACAACACCAAGGCCACTCCCCATCCACAGGGATCTTTTATCACAGGCCAAATGGGAAATATGACACCCACAGCTGGAGATATGGAACCTTTTGGCTTGGCTCCTGAAAGGTCAAGAAAATGACAATGGAAGGCTTGTAACCCAATGTCATTGCAACCATTATAGATCATAAGTGGAATGTGTTCAGCATCTGGTGCCAACACAAAGGCTTAACCCCATTTCAGTGTTCTATAGTCTCAATTTTAACATGCCTACAGTCCTGGAGCAGGCCAAGGCCTACTCCACCCAAGGCCTACTCAACCATTAAGGTATATTTCACAGCCATCTGCCTGCCATACAATGCTACTGTATTGCATCATTTTTGATTGTTGATTAGTTAGGTCTAGGTAGGCTCGTTCTTTGGAAAGTCCTTGGAGACATGCTTTTGTGATTAAGGGCTATATAAATAAACTCGACTGGACGGCTTTGAGAACACTTCAGCAAGGGCAGTTTCTGCTAAACTGTCAGTTCATCCATATTGTATGCAATTTACCCAAGCAAGTGCTAGGGTTACATTGCAGTCTAATGCAGCATTTGTACCCAAAGTGCTTAGTGGTTATTGTTGCTTGGCCGTCTGTCTATCAGCCAGTCCTCATTGCAAGTCTGTATGCAAATTATAAACATGTTAAACTAGGATCTAAGAAAGGCTCACAAAACTTTTTTTGTGATTATAGCCTGTTAAAGGAAAAATCCACCCTTAGATACTCTTACATGGTTATACAGTATATCACCAATCTGTGATGTTCAATGCATTCCAAGAGTTATTTTGTGATGAAGTGTTGTAATTTACTTTTTTGGTGTACCCACTTTCCTTCAAACTGCTTTGTCTACTTCTATTTCAGTTAGTGATTTCCTACATTTCCTAGAAGGACTTTCAACAACCCCTAGAGAACAAGCATGAAATTGTTGTATTAAGCTGTGGGTTATACGTGTAGGTGGAGGTGCAACGTGTCTTGTGGCTGCATTGCATTCTGGTCTATTGAGGCTACTGTCGGTGGATACATTTGTATCTCTGCCGCTTCTCAAATGGATTTCTCCATGTATGCTTTTTGAACGTCGGTGCAAAATGGAAGGTCTAGAAAGAAGCCCTTGCTCTTTGATTCTGAGGGACTGACACCAAAACCTAATGTTTATCGTTGATGTTTTAGTTAAAAAAAATTCTCCAATCAAACTGTAAATATCTCAACGTGACATCAAATCGTCTACGTTTGGCCAGTTATCTGCGGGAATATATGTATGATGGAATGATGTACTGTATGGTCTGTGAATATTTTTACTGTCTTAACCCTAAACACATTAATGTTTACACTTGCAAGTACCTTACAACCACAACCACTTTACGCAGATCCTTTAAAAGAAACCAACTTGCACAAGAGGTAGAGGAACTACACAGATGGTGGTACACTATGCGGGCCACATGGGACAATTAGCATGTGAATTGATGATGATGTGGGCTCAGCACTAATTGGAGGCTGGTAAATGAATGTGATTTCTCCCTCCGTCTCAGTGGGCAACAACATCAGGTAGCACTGTTATAAGTCTATTTCCATAACCAGCCCTGGCAGCATATAATGGGCTGATCATATGCGATGTGCAGCCAATCTGCACCTCGGCCACCAGCACTAATCACATACACAGAATGCATTAACATTGCTTTAGGATGTCGTTTTGAAATAATTAAAGTACATCAGCGTCTCAATTTGCTTGCAATAAAGCTTAAAATTAGTGAGAGTCTTTGAGATTTGAGGAAAGTGTGAGAGACTGATGTTTTGAGGTGACATTGTGAAACATGCTATTCCCCATGCTGCAGTCCCCCACTCCCCATCTAACCCTTCCGTTGCCATTTGAATAAAAGCCTGTTCACACTAGAGATGCAAAAGGACAACAGGTTGGAGACAATTTGACAGAAGACACCTCAAAAGCAATTCATTTTGATGCTGCTGTGTATTCCTATTCAAGTAATCTTATCATGGAATATACCAGTCTCCAAATCTCATACATAAAGTATTGTGCTATTTGCGTGTACTTTGCATGGATATTCCTTTATCTTATATGATGAAATACCAGTTAAAGGCACAAGGTGTTTGAATCAGAAGCTCCCACACAGGAAGCCTGTGCAGAGCAGTCTGGCTACAGTTAAAACTGTTGTTTCAATGCAAAATGTATCATCTGATCATAACCGGATGGATGCAACCTGTCTGGAAGTACAAAGTTCCGTTTTTGTTCAGATTGCTATTGGATCTTCAAATCCAGATATGGAAATGGCCAGGCTCGGATTAGATCAGGATTCGACATAGTCTAGATGCAATCCAGCCACAATGCACCATTGTAAAGAGATAAAGAGGGAGAGTGGTAATGCAGACACTTCAATAAATACAGCCACTGACGGCTGATAACACCCATTTTCATGCCAAGTGTGGACAAAAAGCAATCTAACCTCAACATATCACATCTCAAAATCACATTTAAACCACTCAGTGATAAATCAACTTTTAATCAAACTGTTTCTATTTGGCTTCTTGATAACCAGCCCTCAGAATGGACAACTCCTTTAAAGGAAAATTCAAACCTCGAATACTCCTACGCCGTTATATCATCTGTGATGCTCAATACATTCCAGGAGTTGTTTTGTGATGAAGTGTTGTAATTTGCCTTTTTGTTGTATCCACTTTCCCTCAACCTGCCTCGTCTACTTCAGTTAGTGATTTCCTACATTTCCCAGAATTACTTTCGACAACCCCCGGTGAACTCGGCCGGACTTGTTACATTCAGAGAGCAATAACAATAGTGATAGCTATAGCGATAGTAACGGCACGAGAGTGAAAGAAAATACTCAAGAAAGGAGAGTCACGCCCCTTACTCAAAACACAGCATGTTTTGCGGCTGTGTTGCATTATGGTCAATGGAGGATACTGTCGGTGGAGAAATTGGTATCCCTTCCTCTTCTACGATGGATTTCTCCCTGTGTGATTGTTGAACGTCGGGGCAAAATGATGAGTCTAGAAAGAAACCCTTTCTCTTCAATTCTGAGGGACTGACACCAAAATGTTTCTCCTATTCCATTATTCCATTCCAATATCTTGAGTGACATCACATTGTCTATGGTTGTCTACGCTAAAATTAGTCAGACTTACAAATAGTACATCCACTCTGTTAACCTGATGCCTTGACATTCAATGGGACCCTGTTCAATTAATGTTATTACTCGTGTATTGGTGTATTGGTTGATCATTTATTCAACCCCTAATGGTGCCTAACGCTGGCAGTGGAGCCTAATGGGAGGTCTGGCCTGGGGAACCATTCCTTTGATGGAGCATGCAGGCATTTATTTTAGAGCTCACAGTCCCCTCCAGGAAACCAGCAGCAAGGAGCAGTAAATCAATAGCTACGCAGTGAGGGCAAATGACAACCTGTTTAGTTTGGCGGCCTACTTCGTTTCACAACATGATGTCTGGCCTTCTAAACCAAAGGCAGGGTCTCAGGGAGAAAATATTTCCCTGCACTAAATCAGATTTGGCAGCAGGTGGTCTGTCGAGTTGTGAGTGAGCTGCCTCTACGCCTGCCATGGACTGGGGAGCCGGCAGAAAACACTATTATTCTACACCTAGGCGACTCTCCTGCACCTCCCATTGGTTCAGTATATCAATGGTATCTGTTTGGTTGTGATGTGTCATCCTTCAGCATTGTAACATCTTCAAAAATGATCACTTGTCACCAGGAGTGTTAAGAATTTAAAGAGCAATGCCGTAATAAAATTTAGCAATCCCAAAACACGTTGCGATAATGAACTGAATTGAAATGAAACATGAAAATGATTGAATAAGGTCAATACTACAGTTCTTAATAGTCCCAATACTGTTTGGGAATAAGGCTGCTTGTGTTTTGCCACCATATCTTCCTTAGAGGGTTTTTAAAGGTTGCTTCTTAGAGTAATACATTCATGACCTTGATCCTTGTGAACAATAATCCATTTTGCCATGTGAAGTATTGATGGCAATCTAGGTTCAAAGGGAGGATGAGTGATCTGTACACTGAAATCCAACCCTCTCACTGCTGTAATAACTCTCTGGGCTAAAACCTGTATGCATGGGTGACAGAAGGAAAATGAATTCCCATCATGTTCCTAAATCCACAACAATTTGTCCTGAGCAGCAAAGTCACTCTCGAAAAAAGGTGGTATAAAGAGATGAATTATGCATGTGAGAGGCAAAACTCGATTATACTCTTATTTATCTGATTGACTGGTGCTATGGCAGTGAGGTTCAATTTCCGCTCCCTCGCTCACACTCATAGCCTCTTACTCTCTGATCTATAATCTTTACATTTCAAAAAAAGTACAGCATCTATTTTTTCCCTCTCGCTCCTCCCTCTTCTTGTGGGCAGACAGGTTATATCCCACAGCAGTCTCCAAGACTACAGTTATCATGAACCTATAAAGACCCTTCTTTGCAATCTACTACAATTCTACTCACCCATAAACCTTCGATTTACTAGATGGGTCATATGGATATGTAAATGAACCAAATGAACCATAAAATGATTGAATAACTTGGAGGTTCAGAATGAAGTAAATGGACAGAAAATGCATAGAGCAACAACACATTTGTTTTTATAGGGGAAAAGGAGAACGAAAATGAAATAAACCACATTCAAAATGAAGAATGTGATTCAGATTTTTGACTTACCCTAAAATGTACAAAAGCAAGGAATATACTACTTACTCTACTTCCCATTTAGTGATCTACAGTAGGACTACTGTACATGAAAAAACATATTCTTTATATCTTTCATGTTGTCTGCTTAGAGCAATTATTGATCATCTTAATTTAATTTGAGAAGGTCATGGATGTAATCTGGTTTGTTTAGCACAACATTGATGCAAATCAGAATCAGGACATCTGAGGGACATGGGGGGACATCTCGACATCTCACCTAGTAACATAAATATATACTGGCATACAGGTTAGGACAACCGGACCTCACATGACAAGCTACACAATTATAAGTTGTTCTCTATTCTTGTAATGTCAGTGTGGGTATCAAGTAGGAGCCTCCTCTTGTTTTGGCTTCCTCCAAGTAAGGGACTTGCCACACTTATTAGAGTGTGGAGGCATTGTCAAATTGCTTTTAAGAGCCTATATGGATGCCTGAACTATTGCTCTCAAACCATTCCCAGATTATTCAATCTCACAGTCCTATTGCCGGCTCAAGATAAGATGGAGAATCCATGCAGCAGAGGCTTATCTGAATTTAGCACACACTCTCAGGAGTATGGGATTTCACTACAAACGCCTTCACCACACTTCAGGTATGACCCAATTAATGTGGGAATTTGCCTAATTTCCCTTTCACCCCCTGCCACATCAATAAGTGATAAGAAGTTTCACTCCATTTTCAATACAGGCAGGGTAGGAACTTTTTGCACAAATATCAGTATGGCTTTTCTTTCTCAATGTTTTGACTGGCATGAATTCAGGCCTCTTTATGTCTTGGTAATATAGTTGGTTTAAAAATAGTACATTTTATTTTTTATTTAAGACTATATTCAGCAGAAGTTGTAGTTTCCCTATCTCTGTTTTAGGATTGATTGACAACATTACATAACATTACATATGACTGTCTCATGATTAAATCGGGGGAGGACTCTAGATCAGTCCCCGTCCATTAGTTAGTTAGTTAGTAAGTTTATTTGTTCATTCATCTGTCCATCACAAGTGATAAATCAGACACTTTCAAAATTAATTAATACAACAATAATTAATTTATAAACAAAACAATAATTAATCATTTCAAAACTCATTGGCCCAAGTGGGGAGCTATATTGTTTGTTCTTTTGTCCCTGTGTCACGTGTGAAATCTCAGACATTACTGATGGATGGAGTGATGCATCTCACTCTCTCTTCTGGCATTTTCAAATGGCTATAATTGCAGGTCAAAACTGGGTGACACGTGTTACTGATTGGCCCAGAAGGGGACTGCATCATTCATGGGGGACAACACGTTTACTATTGCCTTGTTCAACATTGTATTTCTAGATAATATTGTTCTGAATCTTGCATCCAATTTATTGTAAATCCACTAGCTTAGAACACTCACGTCATTTGTTCTCTGCAATTATGGATTTTCCCCATCCTCAGAGACATGTTAAACAAAGTGGTATTAAAGACTTGGCTGGACCATCTTGGTTGTTTTTCTCCTCAGTGTGATCATTATTGACATTAGTGCTAATCTAGGGGCAAAAGCCGGAGCAGCTGTCTGTTCTGAAGACTGAAAAAAGAGGAAGGATTTCTGGCACTGAAAGAGAGTCCCAGAGCTCGGACCAAATGCCATGACTGATGGTCAGAGCCTGAACTGGGCCAAACACTCACTAATTAGCTAAAATACACACTCTTTGGGTCCAAACTTGAAACAAGGGCAAGAACTATGTCCTGCCCACACCATGTGCTTGGCTGAAAGGCCGAAAGGCATTCGATAAATTCTGACATGCACCAACTCGAGCAGAAAACGTTGATGTACGTCAGTGGGTATTGTTTTTGACTGACATTTGGCCTCCTGCTCGCCTTAAAAGTAAATAGGATAGAGACCACTCACCTTCAATTCATTCCTTCATTGTCTTTACCCGCTTATTCCCAATCAGGGTCACGGGGGCTGGAGCCTATCCCAGCATGCATTGGGCAGAGGGCAGGGAAACACAGGTCGCCAGTCCATCACACAGATAGACAATCACTCTCATTCATACCTAAGAACAATTTAGAGTCTCCAGTCCACCTGACTTGCGCTCAAACACGGGGAGAACATGCAAACTCCCCACAGAAATGGCCGGGGCTGGGAATCGACCCGGGTCCTTCTTGTTGTGAGGCGACAGTGCTAACCACTGAGCCAGCGTGCCCAACATCATAAGTGCCCAACAACACTGTGCTACCACAGCACTTTGGTGTTATCAGGTGGAGATTCTAAAGTCAACATAGTTTCACTCACTCCAATAATGCAACATGACCATTTATCACCTTTTACAATTCGAATGCATTTCTATCACCTCAGGTTTTATTTTTTACTTACATCCTTCCTATATGTGCCATAAACGCACGTTCAAAAAAATATATTATCATGCTTTGTAAACACTGTTTATTGCAGCAATTGGCACTTGCCTACACGTTTGGTTTGAGGGCATGAAGATGAGATAGTGTTGGCACTGAGCCATGCAGAGCAAATTCCCATTCATTACCCGAACCTGGAGTCTGCCATTGATTTCACATCAGCAAGGCAGATGTCAGCTTGGCTAAGATAGAATAGGTAGTTCTAACTCAACTGCTCTTTGGTTGAGTTTTGAGCAACTGCATGTGAGAGAGAAACTTTGTGTGTGTCTGTAGGTGGGTGTGTGCTTTACAGGTGGGCATGGATGCACCAGTGTGTGTGTGTGTGTGTGTGTGTGTGTGTGTGTGTGCGCACGCCCACCCGTGGATGGAAGTCAGCCTAGATGCACCTAGGATCTTGAGTCACAATCAATGCCAAGCAGAGGAGAAGTGCACAAAAGAATTAGACAGTCAAAGGAAATGAGCCAAATTCAATTTCAGCCCCGGCTCCTCAAGCTGTCTGCCACATAAAGCCGAGACTTATTATGAGAGGGGCACCAATGTCATTTATTCAGACCTGATGATGCGCCCTCTATTTAATGGAACCTTTCAATTTAGCTCACATAACAACAATCGTTGCATTATGAAACCGGTTTACCCCAGTATTTTGATCACCCTTTTTCAAAAGAGTGGAGTTTGCATGAATTGTGAATTTTGAGAGCTTGAGGCAGATGGTAGTTATTGATTTACCCCGATAAGAAATATTGCTTTTTCCAAGCACCCCTATATGTGTTACTAGTATGCTTAGGAGCCTGAATAAGTAAAGTGATGAATCGCTTGACTGCCATAGATTCAGGAAATTGGTTTGTCGGAGTGTAACAAAAGGCTTGTCGTTCACTGTGGCACAATTGCTTTAAACCCTTGACTTTCAACACACACACACACACACACACACACACAAGGAGTGTGTCCCTGAGGCACTGGTGTTATACAAGGCTGTTAGATGACTTGAAAGGTGGCGCACTTCAGAGCTTTTCTGATAAAGTGATGAGGGTGTTTTGATAGACCAAGAAAATCCAGGCATCTCTTTTGTAATAGACCAATACAATTTCAAATACCATGTCAACAAAGCATCACATGAACACTTCACAGCATAGTAGACTCCAATTAGGTAATTGCACTGACTCAACATCTGGAGAACATATATCAGGAAACAAAGGGGATTTTTATAATTTTTTCCATGTCCAGTTGCCAGCAGTTACCAACCGTGTGGGTGGAGAAGACAAGTTAAATTGCAGGCTTCTGATCATGGATCACATTCTCTCTCTAAATGCTCATACAAAACAACAAAAGGCTAATGAGGTTGTACCTGAAGGTATACCCTCTGTACTACACTCGTGTAAATCATTTCCTGGACAGAAATTACAATGTTTAATCCACTTTTGAGGAGGACCAACAAGTCTTAAGTTAACATCCCCCCAACACGGGCTCAATGCACGTGCATCGTTCTTTCTTTCTGCTCTGCTTCATAGCATTTCAATAAAATCTGAAAAATAATTCTGGTCCCAGCTCTGGTCCTATGAACACCAACATTCCTTAACGGTTAATCAGAATCAGAATCAGAATCAGAATGACTTTATTTACCAAGTAGTTTTCACGTACAAGGAATTTGCTGTGGTTGTTGGTGCATACAGACAACATAAGAATAAGAATACGTAATAACATTGTCGTTAAGTTTATACGCGACATGTGTGTCCGTGTGTCCGTACGTGTGTGTCCGTTCGTAGCATGAGATTTAGACCAATCAGTAGTAGCCTATGCAAATCAGGAGTCGCCTGCGTAAAGATCTTGCTGCAATATCTTGCTGCAACAACACATCCAATCTGCGCCAGGGGCTGTGACAGCTGTTTAAGATAAACCTGAACCGCTTACTTCATCACCTGGGTGTGATTTTGATTGGTTCAGGAGCATTTACCATTCCAGAGCCAGGCTAAGGACTCACTGAAACAAAGGTTGAAGAGAGAGAATAGAGAGGAGAATGGAAAGTATATTCATGCCAGTACTGAGATGTACAATTTCCTTGCACAAACAATTATAGTGTTACAGTAAGTCATGGCGTATCTAATTTACTTGTAAAAACACGTGAACATGTATTTTGACATAACTGTATAAAGATTGCCTTGGACTTAATTCAGTTTTCGTTTGACAAATGACTACTGTCTGACTACAATGCAGAATTCAATTCACAAAATATTTCATTTATCTGGTACAGTGGCTGTAATCAAAACTGATCCCGGTAAATAGTATGGGTATGATATCAGAGAGGACTACTTCTGACAAAGCTCATGCTCTCTAATGCGGTCGCATAGTGGGGACTCTAATCCTCTATATTAATGAATAGTGACTGGAACTGCGAGGACTTAATTAAGTGTCCAAGCCCTTGGCTATTCGGGGTTAGTGTGTCAAACCCCTTATTCACTTATGCGCTCTGGATCCTTAATGCACTACGACATACCAAGAAACCCCAGGAAGCAACCCTGCCAGAGGAGCTTCCCGGAGGGACAAGACCCTTTAACCGAGTCCCAGGCCTCTCTCCGGCCTAGTCATCTCTCCCATGCCGCAGCGATGAGGCAAATTGAAAGTCACAGCACCAAGTTTGACATCTGACAGGCGCAAGAGGTCAGGACTCTGCTCAAGGCACTTGTATACAGCGGAAATAGCTTGGAAGTTCGGAGGTGAGTTGACCTCTCACTTAAGTAAAACGCATTAGGGGATGACACTGATCGGTCAGAAAATTGACAGATTTATGAAAGATCTACACAGATCCATTGTATAGTTTGATGTTCATTCTGCTAAAGAAAAAATATTTCTGGGATAGATGTGTCATTTTCTTGCAAAATCTAAGAAAAGCATTACTTTTTCTCACTGCACATTTTAGTTTTGAAATTTAGAAAATATGATCATTTGCGATTACAGCTGATCCCTGTCCATAAAATACTAATTCCTATTACAGGGCTTAACATAACTGTCAATCACTAAGAAGTTGGTAGCCATACATTAGTTACACTGGCCCTATGCTCTTGTGCCTCTACTGGTCTGCCAGTAATCCAGTCAGTGAGACTTTGAACAATTAAACACTAGGGTTGGGCGATGCCCACTAAAATGTGACATCACGATGTGCACATCCAAACATCGTGATGGACGATGACATCGTCCTATTGTGGTTTGTTTTAATTACCATAAAACTTCAGTTAAAAGCCGAGTCCCAAATAAACGCTGAATCTCCTTTACTGGCCGGGTGTGGCTACACGTTTTGACAAATAAAGGCCGGTCTCAATTAGAAGCAGAGCATGTGAGCGGAGTCACAGGGCTGTTCTTTCACTCCGCTCTCCCGTTCATAGAGACTCCCTGCCTGCTGCCGCTCCACTCTAAATCGCTCACCCAGATATCCCCGGCGGTGGGCAAAGATTTGGCCGGTCTGCTAAGACCCCAGGTTAGTTGTTGACATTGTCTATGCGGAGATGTAAATCAGCCGTGATTTTTGTTCCATTGTATTCCAAACGAGTGTTTAGAAGCTCCCATAGCTGTGACTTTGTTTTGATTCTGTGTTTACACGCGATTACATCACGTGATTAGAGGTTGAGTCTATGGTCCTCATCATTCTCCAACCACGGAAAGAAAGAGGGGTTGAATGGGCTGAAACAAGCTATTAAACACATTCAGAGAGGATTTGAATCGCTATTTTTATTCTC
>OMLI01089952.1:0-16432 GCA_900302605.1 Rondeletia loricata | reverse complement strand
TAGGAATGGTCAGCATCACATCAAATTAATCAGGATTAGAGATCTACACATACAAACACATCACCACATAATGTAACACAAGCCAATCGGTGGAAACCTTTATCCGAAACACCTTACAGTACTGTATGTGCCTACATTTCTAGTAAGGGTAATGAGTCGGTGCCATGAACTACCCATTGACCTCTAACCCTGGCAGTGTTATTGCAATGCTCTACACATTGAGCTACACAGGTAATGGAACCACTAACCCTGGCAGTCTTACATTGGTGATGGAAACTTATTTGCGTAACAGAATTCAGGATAAGCTAACTCACCTTCACATTTTCATAATAACTTCCAGTACGTAGATCTTCTACATCTTTAAAGCATGTAGTGTTCTTTTTCAAGTGATCCATTATGGTTTTAATTATTCTATTGACGAGGTCTGCTGCCTCTGATCTGTCCTTCGTCTTAATCTTCAATTTCGTCAGAGTTGTGGAGAGGATGTTGTCCACATCAACTTTCTCTTCAATGATGTCTTGTGGTACAGGAGCCTTTGTGGGGCCCTCGGGTGTCTTTGGCTGCTTTTTCTTCGGTATCTCCTCTGTATCTTCTGGTGTTTTGCACCTTCCAGCACCTGTTTTTGCTTTTATGCTCTTCTCTATTTTGGTGCTTGACACAGATGGCTTCTCATCAGGGTGTTTTGGCTTTTTCTGCTCCCTTTTCTTTGGTTTCTGTTCCTCCTTGGTATCATGTTTCTTCTCTTCCGTAAGGGCTTTCCCTGGACATTTAGACGGGGGTACTCGTTTTGTTTCGCTAGCTGGGCTCCTGGCACACCGAGCCTCGGGACTCTTGGCACACCGAGCCTCTGGACTCTTTGCCTTGCGTGGTCTCCCTCTACCACTCATGTTAATGCAATGAGAGAAATAAGGCTGCTATTACCGGCATTAGCTTTAAGGCATTTCCGGCATGTGTATGAGAACACACCCCTTTACTGTTTGGCAGACTGCCCATGGACTGTGCCTTTGAGGGGAAATAAACATTGTGACATTTTGTGCACAATGATAAAGATACAAGAATTGCATTTCTGATAAATAAAAAATTTGATCTCATAATATCTAAGATCTTTCTAGAAATTACTTAGGAAATTATTGGTGATAGACATTGGTAATTCTCCCTATTCCTATACCAGTGGCTACATCTTGTGGACAAAACTGTGTACTGTAATGATCACATTTTATTTTCCATAATTCTTGTGAAGTTAAGCTTGTTTTACAGGATTGGAATTCATCTTCAAGGCATGTAAGGTCAAATAATCAACAAATGTTTCCCTCTCTCCTCACATCTCGCACAGGATGACGACTAAATAAAGACCAGAGACAAACTTGTTTGGTTGAAACATATTTAATGTTGCAAAGAGACTCATGCTATCTTAGAGTAAGGTGCAGTAGCTTATGCCAATTTAAAGTTCTCCAGTGTAAGTGCAAGTTTAGCAAAACGCCAAAGAGTCAACACAAATGTGTACCGTTTTGTTTTTTTTAAAGCTTAAACACAACATATCACAAAGTCCTACTCATTTACTACGCAAAAGAACATAGTTTTAACTTCTTGCCATAGGCTCCTACAGAGCACCATGTAGCTGCAAACAAACACTAAACGCAAGACAACATAGCGTGAAATGACCAGTAACTGCACTTCAGAGAGCTAGAGGGGTGATTAAGTTACCATACCGCTCACTGATCAATATCTCAATCACAGAGAGGTATGGCCATGAACCCAATCAACAGTACACATTTAAAACTATCAATTTGCTATTACGTTGTACGTAATGGTAATCTAACCACCGAAATGGCGACTGAATGCCACCTCAAGGACTAGGGATCTAAATGTTGTTCTTTCCTTCGGATGCTTTTGCGATGCATTGTGATGATTAACCAGTCTTTGATTATTGAGTTGAAGCAGCCAATTGTGGAATGGAGTTGGATGCCTGATGTCCTGTCCTGGGAGACCCTGTGGTCGGCAGCGGAGCACAACATTCATTTGTTCTTCTGGGCCTTCTGGGCGGACTTGGTAACTTTACCTGTGGTGGAAACCTTCTTCTCCACGGCCTTGATCACGCCGACCGCCACGGTCTGACGCATGTCACGCACCGCAAAACGACCTGCACAGTGAAGAGGAGCAAAGATGGGCAATTTAGCTGACACTCTTATCCGGTACGACTTACAATGAGTAATAGAGTCAAGGATCTTTTTGACAGGGATTAAGCGCTCCGGGGCTGTTAAAATTCAACAAAGCCTATACCAATTTTCATAGTTGAACTTACCCAGTGGAGGGTACTCGGAGAAGCTCTCAACACACATCGGCTTGCCAGGGATCATATCCACAATGGCAGCATCTCCAGACTTGAGGGCCTTGGGGTTGTCCTCCAGCTTCTTGCCGGAGCGGCGGTCAATTTTCTCCTTGAGCTCTGCGAACTTGCAGGCGATGTGGGCAGTGTGGCAGTCCAGCACAGGAGCATAACCAGCACTGATCTGGCCTGGGTGATTAAGGATGATCACCTATGGAGCAAAATGGTCAACATGGATAGCCTATTGATAGAAAGATTATTTCCTTATAGCGTCAAAAAGAAGTTCACAGCAAACAAGGAGGCTGAATTGTTGACTTGTTGCTGTCATTGACTTTATTTTGACAAGGCCTTCCCCCTTTGTGTAAATCTAAACTAATCAGATTGGTGTGTAGAGTGATAATCTATTTGTCGACATGGCTAAATCAAGCTTCAAAGATGGATTTTCTTGATAAAAACAATTATATACAAGCTTCTTGCAAACAAAAGGAATACTATGAGTATGCAACGTTCTAACTTAAGGCAGAGCTGAATGTTTCATTTTAGTCATGCTCGTGATCAGATGCCTACCTGAGCGGTGAAGTTGGCAGCTTCCTGGGGCGGGTCGTTCTTGCTGTCGCCTGCCACGTTGCCACGGCGAATGTCCTTGACGGACACATTCTTCACATTAAAGCCCACGTTGTCGCCGGGGAGGGCTTCAGTCAGCGCCTCATGATGCATCTCCACAGACTTAACCTCAGTGGTCACATTGACGGGGGCAAAGGTCACCACCAAGCCGGGCTTTAGGATGCCTGTCTCCACACGGCCCACTGGCACTGTTCCAATACCTGAGAAGCACAGAGGAGAACGTACAATAGAGAACATGGAAATTAAGATGAAAGTCCAGTGTAGCTCAATGGGTAGGACATGACATTAACAATGCCAGGGTTAGGGGTTTGATTCCCACTACACCGTCCATACTAAAAATGCCCTCATGCTACTTTAAGGTGCTTTGAATAAAGGCATCCGCCAAATGGCATGTTATGCCATACGTCATTAGAGTATCATTATCTGTTCCAACAACACTATCACCTATTCCCATAGAGATGCCAGTTAATCTATTTCTTAATCAGTGCTTTACATGCCTCCGATCTTGTAGACGTCCTGCAGGGGCAGACGGAGAGGTTTGTCTGTAGGACGGGTGGGGGGCTGGATGGCGTCCAGAGCCTCCAGCAGTGTGATGCCTGAGGCATTGCCATCCTTCCTAGTGATCTTCCACCCCTTGAACCAGGTCATCTGGTACCACATAATACATTTTATACATTTATTTTCAATTGGACTGAAATGGACGATTGGATTGTTTACTCATGATTTTTGATGTCTTTTTTTATTTATTTTTGCCAATGATCCAGGGAAGGTTTGGTGTGCATGTTTACTCTTTCAGCAACACCCTGGTTCACATTTCATGCAACTGCACACATTCCCACCTGGGAGCTGCCCAGCACATCTACAGGTTACTACTATTGGCCACTAAGCAACTGGTCTGAGGATTCAAACTGGTGACCTGTCAAGCCTTGTTTAGCCTTTGAGCTACAGCTGCCCCATACTAGATTACAGCCATACAAATGCAAGGCTGCCTGCATCTTATTCTTATACCATTTGCATTCCTATTCTTTGCGTTCTGCTTACATTGGGGCTGGCCTCAAGCATGTTGTCTCCGTTCCAGCCAGAGATGGGCACAAAGGCCACGGTGTCAGGATTGTAGCCGATCTTCTTGATGTAGGTGCTCACTTCCTTCACAATTTCCTCATATCGCTTCTGGCTGTAGTTTGGCTCAGTGGAGTCCATCTTGTTGATGCCCACAATGAGCTGCTTCACCCCCAGGGTGTAGGCCAGGAGGGCATGCTCGCGGGTCTGCCCGTTCTTGGAAATACCTGCCTCAAACTCTCCCACACCGGCTGCCACAATCAGCACAGCACAATCCGCCTGAAGATACAATAGATAAGTAAAGGGTTAGTAGGGGTGCAGCAGCATTGACCTCTGCACTCCTTCATTTCATTCAAGAATTGAGGCTTATTCTACTATTGCAATAGAAAGTCAGTCATGGGTAAGAATGTTGGCTACATGCATAAAACGTAACTTAATTTTTATTTAAACTTATCCTTGACATCTGTTCTAAGGTGGCATATTAATTAACAGTGCTTATTCTACTGCTTGGAATACAATTTAACATGCACAGCTTGAAAGTCAATAAGAACCTGCTGACTAAACCTGCTGACTGAACCTGCTGACTGAACCTGCTGACTGCTATTTATTGTATGCTGTAACTTTGACCCTTGCATTCGTTACAAGTGGCTGCTTTTAATGTTGATGTAGGGATTTAAGCTTATTCTACTGTTGCACTCAGGGCAAGTCACCATGGAGAAGAGTGCCAGCTAAATGCCTAAAATGTAGATGCAAATTAATAGTACATCTTGCACAAAGAGCTTACAACAGGACCCACATCTATGCCATATGTGATGCACACAAAATGGCTGGGGATCCTCAAGTTACAGACCTGCGAGGTCCCGGTGATCATGTTCTTGATGAAGTCCCTGTGACCCGGGGCGTCGATGATGGTCACATAGTACTTGCTAGTTTCAAACTTCCACAGTGAGATGTCGATGGTAATGCCACGCTCCCTTTCTGCCTTCAACTTGTCCAGCACCCAGGCGTACTTGAAGGAGCCTTTCCCCATCTAAGGAATAAATCAAATATATAGTTCGTGAAAATTTCCCATGTTAATCGTACCCCTTTATTACCATATATTAAATCTGTGTGTTAAATGAATTATGCTTATGAAATAATCTTTGCAGCTCCCAGGCTTCTTTTAATAATTAAGTAAAATAGCTCGAAAAGGAAAAACAATAATCATTGTTTGACTGTTTCATGCCATTTTACACCATTTACACCTGAAACAAGTATAGGCATCACTTTGTTTTTGGGGGTCGTGAGCCAAAAAGGTTGAGAACCACAACACCATGTGGACTGAACTACATCAGGAGGAGGGGGCACGGATCTGATCCAGAGCGAGCTCTGGGAAGTCGTCTTCCTCTTGCCTGTGGCCGCTCACCTCCGCGGCTTCCTTCTCAAACTTCTCGATGGTTCTCTTGTCGATGCCACCACACTTGTAGATGAGGTGGCCGGTGGTGGTGGACTTGCCGGAGTCCACGTGGCCGATCACTACGATGTTGATATGGAGCTTCTCCTTTCCCATGGTGGCTGGAGCTGGTTGAAGTCACGAGACAGTCTGCCTGCTGAAACCAGTGTTGAGTTACAGGTAGTACAGTGTACAGGTGGTAGGCAGGGCAGGAAACATAATCCTTTCATGCACTGGCTATAGTGACTGATGGATTTCAACATTTTGCTATGTTACCAGCAAAACGTGTTTTTTAGAATGGAAAAGAACCCTCAAATGATAGTTGGTTACTTGCCACAGTGGCTGATATAGTAGGTAGACTCACCGGGCACAGCCAAGATTCACCAGCATTTGGCTGGTGGTAATTCAAACTCAAATGGGCTTTTCAGGCCCCGTACCAGGAGATCCAGCAACGGTATTCCAGCACTATGGACAAAGACACGAGCAGAGTGCCCACTGTGCTGATGCCCCCACAGTGACTGGCTCATAGATTTGAAAGGACAACCGAATGCTGCACCAGGATAGACACGAATCCACTTCTCTATTGGGTCAGCTCTGAGCCTAACAGCAGCTGATAATATTGTCTGTTTGGTCCCGAGTATTCATGAACTGAGAAGAGTGACTGTGGGGCCTCTTGACTGACTAAAGACGTTTACCTACGCAATCCATCTCAGAGAATTAGAGATCGTATCAATGGCCACAGAACTGCGCCAAGCACAAAACTCCTCCTCCTACTCTGATACATTTCCCCATCCATCCACACCTTGCTCTCCTCTTTCAGATGCAGCCTGCCCTCCTGTCCTCACTGCTCTGCTCTGACACATCAAGACAAACAAAGCTCTGATGTTTCTGAGCACCGTCCCTCTTTCACAGCCACAGGCTTACTAAAGCTTTACTCCAAGTCAGACTCCACCATTTTGTCAGGATCCTAGCAACTGATAGTGTAGCAGCCATTTCTCAGACACTGCAGTGCACTGCACACAGGTCAGTGCGGAGAGCGTGCACTCTTTTAGATACTCTGTGGTGATAACCTTGAGGAAGGAAATGCATTACACATTCACCACTTTAAATCTAAGTGAATTAAGTTTTGTATTTTAGCTGAATGCAAGTTGCACCAGGTAGAGAGGTCAGCAGCTTAATCCAAGTGTAACCTGAATCCCCACCTGATCCTGATCACTTGTTCAGGTGTTCAGTGCCACTCAGCGCCAGGGCAGATGGCTCACATACGTCTTTCATTCACTATTTCACCAACTCCCCTGTATCATCGCGGTGTCTGCCGCAGTGCGCTGTTACAACGCAAACACGAGAAAACGGCTCAAAGTGGCACCGTGAGCGGGTCGATCTAATGTCTCAGGGATTTCACGGAGCTTTCAGCCTCTCCTGCTGCCGCCGCCATGTTCGGTCATCTGCCCGCTTACCGGAGTCAGATGCGCACTACCAGCCGCCTGCCCTCTTCCCTGCATCACTAGTATTCCCGCACACTGCGTGGAAACGGAGCTGCATTGGAAAACGTTTATCCTGCCGATAGCCTTCGAGACTAAACACCCCATGCATGATTTGATGTAATGTCTCGTACCTGTGAGCGGATCGGTGTCAGGTTGGCTGCAGGACCGGAGAGGCTGAGGAGAGACGCTGATCCGGTTATAGCGCACAGGACAGGCGGGGGTGCTGCGTAGTTGCGCGCACCCGTTACTACAGCATCACAACAAACGGGCCGGCAGAAGTTACCGTGAATGCGTCTATTATCGGACAGCTACCGGCGACGCATCCATTATCGGACACGTCCTCGTTTGACACGCGTATATTGTTTCCCACGCCAAATACAGACGCCGCCACTCCCTCAGTCTGTCAGGTGCGGTTACTTGTGTTTTCCCTGCTGCGTGTCCGATAATGGACGTAGGTCTTCGACTGTGCGGTGTTATCTGCATTAGTAATCCATTAGTTGACATAAATAGACACATGGTTTTAGAGCTCCTCTGACACACTGACCAGCGGCTTGTTCGCGGTTATTCTGAGTACACTGATGAGCTTATTGGAAAGTACATGAAAAGGATACAATCTCACCAGAGAGGCAGCGACGGTGTCCGATAATGGATCTCGGGACGTGTGCAGAGAGTTGGGAGGTTTCATCCTTGGTCCAGATCTGGTGTTTGGTTATGTGACACGGGTTGAAGTCGGGTAGTGAATTGTGGATAAATGAAGCAAGCGGCGTTCATTGCGCGCATGTGACGCAGCAGGCGGCGCGGTTATAACCTTCACAGACGCTCCCTAGTTGGATTATAATGAACCTCAGTAATAAGGCCCTTAACTTCTGTCTGTCTAATTATCACAAGCATAGATGTAAGACTACAGAAACACAGCGGGTAAACTATCACCAAAAGGGACAACAACCACCAATTTAAAAAACAGCAATTATAATGTATTATTTAATTAACATGTAGGCCTAACCTACATCAGTCTGAGCATAGTGAAGAAACACTAGGCCTATGGCAAAACTATTAATACATTTTATGAGGATACTGCTGTACAAATGTCACAGCAACTACAAATCCCCAGTGAGACCTGAAGAATCCGTTAAGTGGGTTTACCTCCCACATATAGCCATGAGGTTCTATTTAGGGAGTATATGGTGTATAAGTGGTTGATCTTTTCCCATCCATTTCTTCATGAGGGACTCTTTAAGAAGTCATCAGAATTGTTAAAAAAGCACATTGTTCCTCTTCTTAGTAGGAAGCCTATGATAGTGGCTGTATAGTAAAATAACAATCCAACATAATATTGGCTTAGACCATGTATTTGGTGAATAAAATGACATAATGCATTTACAATACATGACAGAGGGATTTGAGACACTTTTCTGGAATGTTTCCAGAGTGGAATTTAAAAGGAGTATCTACTGACCACTGTGTTCCCTTATCCTGTACATTAAGACTGTTGTAAAACTAGAATAAGAAAGAAAAAATCAGTAACTTGAGGAATTCATCTTTACAGTGAGGAATGGTATTTCTACATGCAAGTCTATACAGTCCTGAATTGTCTGACCCTGGTTAGGCGAATATAAGGCACAAGTGCAGTGCACCCTGCACGTTAGGGTGAGGTGCTACTTGTTGGCAAAATGTTTCACCTGTGGCTTATTAGTTTAGCTTTCCCTCTTCAGGGGTCGTATTTATAAAGGGTTCTTCTGCACAGATGTTGTGCTTACAAACCAAACCTATGGTCCAAAGTTGATGGAGAATTGATCTAAATGTAAAACATCAGCTGGCTACATAGATTTTTTAATCAAAAGCTAAAACTAATTACTACCATTAGCCATGGTATGAATGTCATATTCTTTGAAACAATTGTACAGTTGAATCTAAATCAATGACACTTTTATAAATGAGGTGGCAGACCTTACTATTGAAGATCAATACATCTGTTAAAAGTGATTAAACTTCCTTTTCGATCCTTGCGAGACATAACGAGAGATCTGAGACTTGACACTGACAGAAAGTGCAAATGGTGTAAACAAAAGTGAGGCTGCGTGTCCACCAGGAAACTCTTCACAGCACTGGCTTCTCCCCCCCCATCACTGGAAAGGTGTCAACAGCACCGACAGCTTTGCATCTTTTTAGCACTAGAGGTTGAAAATATTTCAACTTTTAGCAAATGTGCTGGCTTTAAATGGTTTTTAATACTCAGCAGTAGCAGCAGGCATGAGCAGTGCTTTCTATATGCATCTGTTTAGTGCTGCCAGATTTAAACAACGGTTCCTGGTGGACACGACCACTATAGGCTACATGACGTTCTACAAGTAAAAAACGAAACAAAATAAAAACACAACCCCTTAATTGCACCATATGGCAAGGAAATACATAGAAATGGTTCACTTACAATCATAAAACGGACAGAGAGCTTTAAAATCAGATTAAGAGGCTTCATTGTAAGGCTTATTTTCCCAGCTAGTGTTTGTGCGCTGTGCAGCCACAACGCACTCAAGAAGGCTGTTCTATTGAAACACCTGTGTCTAGTTTGGGATGACACAAGTTTGTCACTTTTCAGCACTTTAAAAATATTTAAAAACATAATGCCACAACATGTGCATGCGACTGGTTGGAACACAACACCAATGTGTGTTGTCTCAAACTTGACATCCTTCTTAAGAGTGCAGGCTGATACTATAGCAATAATACCCAAGAGGGGCAGACTGGAGTTTTAGTTCAACATTTCTCTGAGGCAGAGCTGCTCTGGAGGTTAAACCTTAATGGGCGGAGCCAAAGAACCAACATTTTTCTGAGCACAAGTTAGCCAAGTGGCAAACTTGAATGGCAAAGAAGGAACTTTGGTCAAAATATAACTTAAAAACATGAATGGCAATGACTTCTGTCTTTCATTCATTCATGTCCATGGCATTCATGACCTTGGAAGGTCAACGGCTAGCTAACTAGCTTACCTAGCTAGCTATAGGCTAGTATGGCTAGTTTGAACTTGGAAGGTCAGCTAGGCTAACTAGCTAACCTAGATAACTTAGTATGGCAAGATTGCATTTTTTTCCCAGTTAGTATCAAGAGCACTAGGCTAGAAAAATGATGGTTCTTTGGCTCCGCCCACTGAGGTTTAATTCAACCAATGAGATTATTTCTGCCTCCAGAGCAGCTCTGCCTCAGAGAAATGTTTGTAGAACCAAAACTCCAATCTGCCGTTCTTCATTTTGTGATTACAGGTTTGGCGGCCAGCAGCATCTGAGTACCCATAGTCACAGTAAAGAACATTCTTGTGGGTAAGGCGGCTGTTACTCTTTGGCCAATCAGATTACTTGGCTGAATCTACCCTTTGTATAAAAGCATTAAACCTATGATTCAGGCTTGTCCATTTAGTTAACGGGATACTGTCTGGAATTGGTCTTCGGTACTCATTCTCCATGAGAGTAGGATCTGGGGACGGCCCAGGGTTGCACCGTTCCTTGGGCGAAGAGGGTGTAGAACATCGCTCCGAACAGGTTGATGCCGGCGGAGATGTAGAACACAGTCTGCCATTCTTCTATAGTGTTCTAGAGGAGAAGCAGCAAAGTTAAAGACTATTTGCACGAGACTAATATTATGGGGACCTCATGCAATTAATGAATCACCCCTCAACCTCGAACGTGAAATTCACTGAAATCACCGGTGCCCCAGATACAATTGTATAAGGTCAAACTTTTACAATTCGTCACTCCCTGATTTAGCAAAGCAATACTTGGAAGTCTGTTTTGAAAATGCATTCAAAACCTTCCTGTCAGGGACTGCGACCAAATTGGTTGCATTTGCGAAAACATTTTTGGTAATGCAATATATATTTTTACTTTTTTAAAATTGAATTTCATTCAAATAGTAATGTGTAGGCTATGACGAATTGATAATATCTTCGGAAATAAAAGTAGGCATGAAAAGCTAACATCTGCGTAGCCTACACATCGTCTTTCTCTTTATTGGTCTCTCCCTCGCCCCTCCCTGAGACATTGTAGCGCAAAAAAGAAATTGAACATCACATACGCAGTCCCAGTCCATGCTAGCTTATGCTACTGTAGCTAGTTGATTACAAAAGAAATGAAACGCACTATTCAGTCATATTTTGTTAAACAAAATGCATCCCCCGGTCCATCACAAGCTGACTGATGAGGAACCGTGTCATTTTGAGACGTCGGAGCCGATGCGTGAGGAGGAGGAGAGACAACCAGCGTACGCATTTCAATCAAGTCAGATCTAAGATCACGTCTGAACCCCGACACCGTGGAAGACCTCATCTGCATTAGTGTTGAGGGGCCTGAACTGGCTGACTTTGATGTCAAGGAGCGTGTTCAGCTGGTTCTCCCAGGGGAAAAGGACCAGGAGGCCGAATTACAAGAGCTGGACCAACTAATCTGGGTTGTGTAGGCGGGATGTCCTCTAGATAAGACATTGTTTTGTTTACTTTTTTTCTTATATTGTATTTTTGTTGTTATGCATTTTGTTTTTATACTGTACATAACCACATATTGCTGACATCCATTATTTATAACTTATGTTTATGTTTCTAATAGAGTACAGTAGAGTAAAGAGAACAGTTATGTCAGCCACCGCTTCAGAAAAAAGGAATCTGAAATAAAAACATTTTGCACTTTATTTCTCTCAGTCAGTCATTTTGAAATCAATGTAACACGATGCTAATTTAAAAGATGAGTAGTCATCAGCCTGTTCTGTATGGAATGAGAGTACATAATGGGACACAAAGGTCAGGTCATTATTGCTGCACAGCGTCAAAAACATTGGTGTGACCAAATGATGTGCTGGTGCCACCAAATGAAAAAGTTGGTAGCACCAGTGCCACCAGTGGAAAATGTTAGTTTTTAACCCTGCTTCCTGTACAGATCAATAATCACACATATACAAATATGAAGAATGTGATAAACACTGTAGTGGTGAAAAACGTAAAAAAATTGCAGGCAGTATTTAAGTTTGTGTTGGTTGATTTTGTATTTGACCCAATGCAAAACAAAGAGGATTACGCTTTTATTACTACACGGTCCACTCAAAAGAGTATCTGTGTGTCTTTACACTTGGACAAAGCTCCTATTCATTCCTAAGCAACTCATGGACCTGTAAAGTAACTCACTCACATCCTCAGTTAGCCTATCTAACCCCTAGTGGTCGTTAGGAGGCATGGCAATGTCTTTACAGACGACAGACTGAACCAGGATCATCAGTCGCCTCCTCTCTGCAACACTGCTGAACTGTGTAGGCTGCTTCACATCTATGACACTGTGTGTCCTCGTTAAAGTATTACTATTGATGCCATACTCATTTAGTTTTGTGGTGACAAGTCTGGCAGCTTTCATTTTCTTTTGAACAGTAAATTATATTTAATGTAAATCAAGTGTAACAATTATCTTCATACAGACAATGAGGATAAAGAAACCAAGAAAAGAAGTAACGGCCATCAAGCCAAAAAAAAAGAAGATTGAGGAGGTTTGTGTTGTTTTGTATGGAAGACTATGCATGCCCCCTGGTGGCCACATGTTAATTTGCTAATCCTAAACTGACTAAACCAATTAGAGAGGAAATGGGGGCATCAAGGTAAAGTAAGGTAATACCATCTGTTAACCTGGGGACACGGGAGGGCCTGGAGCTCACAGTGAGCTCTGTTAGTATTTGGACAGTGACTGATGTTTTTGCCATTCTGCCCTCAATACTTAAAATTTGAAGGCACTTTCATGCTATATCGTGGCTGGATTATTTAACTTCATGTGACTGTTTCAGTTGATAATCTGATTAATCTTATTTGTCGACTGCCATGAAAAATTCATTGTAATCAGTTGTTTTCAGTTTTTAAAGAGAAAACAAACAAAAAGAAAGTTAAAGATGCATTTTAAGTGATCGCATGATTTTTTTAATGATCGAATGTGAACATGTGTTACTTACTTGTTTGGTCAAGGCTCTCGCTATGACTGGTCCCACCATGCCGGGAATGGTGGCAAACGTGTTGGTGATTCCCAGCAGAATGCCAGCATACCTAGAAAGACAAATACACCGTTTGGTAAATGCCCTGAGTATTACCTGCTAAACACATTACAGTGGTTAGTGTCTGAGAGAAAACATGTTCATATGAAGAAAGGTTCCTGCACATACCAGGGATGTATAATTATGGTTAAATGATAATCATGATCACAAGATCTAGCATTTATCATCATATGGTGTAATTAATTAGTCCAAATGATTTGAGGAATAACATTTTATTGCACTTTCTGTATGTTTGATCAACATCTTGACTATTTTAAATAACAGCAGCCATTCGATTATTAATTGTGAAAGCTAAAATTGTGATATAGGATTACACAATTACTTGTGCAGCGTTTTTACACAATTATTACCTCTGCATCTTTTATGCATCTCAAGATGAGAAAGGTGCTTTGACCCAAACGTGGACCAAATTGTGATATCCACAATTTGAATAAAAGTAACACCCATTTTTCCAAAATGATAGCTAGCATGCACGTAAAGCACATTATGGGTTACTATTAAAATTAGGAGTCATGTCAAGACCTTTGCTCACAAAAAAGTTCTGTTTTGGAGGATGGAATTATCTGCTGTGTTGAAATGTTGACTGTTGAATTTCAGGAAGCAAAATTCCTCTTAAAAAGATAGAGCTTTTGGAAATAAACCCTTATATGAATTTAAAACTTTGGGGTTTGTTTCCCTGCATTTCCTAAGAATATTTCAGGGATAGCAAGGGGTCAGTCTTACAAGGGGGCGATGTCAAGGTGGTTGATGTTGTAGCCAGAGGCCGACAGTCCGCCCAGGGAGGAGGAGATGGTGAGGAATGTTATAGCCAGGGCGTAGTTACAGCCTGTATATCCTGCTGCTATCAGGAACACCGCCGGCCCGACCATACCTACAGAAACACACAAAAACACACACACCACCACCAGCGAAAACAACATGAAGAATCTTCAGACATACGTGTGTCACTGATATGCATAAGAAATACAGCAGCCTCTACTGTTCATTCCTATAGAGCAGCCTGAAGCCACTACTTCTGTGTTGCAGCATTTGAAGCATGGCATTTTGGGTATGAGAAATAAGCCTGTAGTCAGCTCCACCAATCAGAAGTAATGGAACGCTAGCCTGTAGTTAGCTCCACCAATCAGAAGTAAGGAACGCTAGCCTGTAGTCAGTCCCAATCCCAGCTCAGCTTGGTCTAAACTGGTGGCACAATAGTAAATTCAGGGCTACTGACCAACTCTGAATTATTTGATTTTGCACCTTAGTTTATTTAACTGAGAACAACGAAACATTAAAACCCAAATAAGATCAAATCTATATACCTGTGTGTGTACAAGTCTGCTTTTACACAGAAACACTACATCTATCATTGCCGCTGGCTAAACATGAAAAATACTGCTCAGTGACCAGCGGTAGAAGACTGTGGCTGTACTGTACAGACATGGATATTGGTAACGTAACTAGAAAATGGTTCTTCCAGAGAATGTGTACGTGTGCTGCGCTATTCCCCCTCCTCACCGATGATGGAGAAGGCCTTCCTGACAGCCACGGTAGAGTAGAGGCAGGTTTCCCTCAGGTAGTCAGCCAACTGACCGCCCAGCACAGCAAACACAGCACAGCCGATGTAGGGCAGAGCCGACAGCATGCCGTTCTGTTGTGGACAGACGAGATAAGATAGTCTTTATTGGTCTCCTCAGAGGAATTTGTCTTGGACAAATCAGGAGTTGCTGTTACTCTCCATGCTACACAGAGACAGACAGACACAGTCACCATACAGGTGTATGTAACAGTTTTATATGGTTACTAAACATGATTCAGATCTGGGTATACATTTCTGGTATACCAAAACCTGCCTTGTCTACTTCAGTTAGTGATTTCCTACATTTCCCAGAATGCCTTTTGACAGCCCCCAAAAGAACGTGCCTGAGCATTTCAGCTGTGGGTTACATGTGTCGGTGGAGAGAGCGATAGAAGTTTTCCAGTCGAGAAAAAGCGAGAGCTGCGCCCCTTTCTCAAAACGCAACGTGTCTTGTGGCTGCAGTGCATTCTGGTCTATTGAGTGTTTGCCTGCATTGCTGAGTATGAATGAGGCCTTTATGTGTGTGTGTGTGTGTGTGTGTGTGTGGGAGACATCCAGAAGACCTCACCTGCTGTATGCTGAAGCCCAGGATGTCACTCATGTAGGTTGGCAGCAGGGTGAGGAGGGTGTAGAAGGTCCAGTTGTAGGAGAAGTGAGCCACGATGATGGCCCACAGTGGTCTGGACGTCACTATGGAGACCCAGGGGATGTGGTCCACTGAGCCGGACACCTGGACCAAACAGGAAGTAGAAACCAGGGGTGGATGGATGAATAGACAGATTCTCTATTAATACAATCTCCTTCGATGCCCAATCACTGATACATCTGTAACAGTTGACACAGTGGTTTGTGTGGGGTCGGCGTTTTCTTCTGCTGCTGGCTGCGTGTTGTCAAGATGTTCTACTGCTTCAGGCTGCGCACTCCTGCGTACTTCATCTCCCAGAACGCACTGGAGATGCCCGGTCACAGGATCCCACGAATCACCTACGGTGGCCCGTGGGGGACTCATGCTCACATTCACGTGTGAATGTTTCAACTCAACTTTAAAAAAGGGTATACTCCTAATTATCGGGACATTTTTTTGCCCTGTCATTTTTTATTTCACAGGCATTTTATGAAGTTCCAAGGGTTTGTTTGCCCCGAGCCCCCGTTCATTTCTAGCCCTGCTCACTGGGGTCCAAGAGTATCTGATTTTTTTCCATTATTTTTTATTCATGCACCTTGAAGATGCAATGTTGCGGCAGATTATTTGCACTATTATTTGAACACTGCATTAGAGTGTTCACCATCTGTCACTGCCAACACTGCTTTGTGCCTGCGCAACACTTAAACTGCAGATTCACAGTGAGTGTTGTGGCCTAACAGCTGAGTGAGAGAGATAAGAGAATAAAATGCTGCAATACACAGATTGTGTAACATTGTTTTTTCCCCGTAAAATGGTCAAATGTTCAAATACTTTGACAGGTTTCATCTGGCGCTATATACTGACCCATATCTGTGTCCCACCACAATTTCAGAGAAATCGGTGAATAATTATACCTTGCAGAGTGCTCACAAGCTCCATGTGCTTAAATAGGCCAAAACCACAATATTTGACCCATACAACAAATATTCAGATATTTTTACAAATTTCCCCCGACTCGTCGCCGGTGGATACAATAAACCAATATTCAGTACCAATATTTCATCCATACTACATAACCAGACAAAATGTATGTTTTAGCATATGTATGTTGGGTCCCCCAAGGTTCCATACTGGGGCCACTCCTCTTCATTATTTATATAAATGATCTGGATAATTCATCAAAGGCCTTCCATAAAGTACTTTTTGCTGATGACACCAACCTATTTATATCGCATGAAAATGCACCTGAATC
>OMLI01089951.1:0-15842 GCA_900302605.1 Rondeletia loricata | reverse complement strand
ACGTGAAACCACCTATGCCGCGTCTTTCATATCACATGCACACCAACTTTCACAGTCATTAGTTTGTCAAAAGAGCTCTTAACTTGGATAAAAGCCCCTCATACCTCAGTGTAATACATTCCGAATTTAACACTCAATTTTCAATAAATTCATTTTAAACCACCTAAAATGTCTGTCATATCCTACATCAGCTTTCACAGTCAGTTTGTCAAATAAGACCTTTACTTACGTTAAAAACTCCTCATTCTGGCCTCTGTATAGTACATCCTGCAGTATCCAAGTTAAGAGCTCTTTTGACAAACTACTGACTGTGAAAGTTGGTGTGCATGTGATATGAAAGACGCAGCATAGGTGGTTTCACGTTAATACATTGAATATTGAGTGAGCTACTGATAATCCAAATGTGAGATTGTCATATTTTAGGATATAACCTACTGAAGCCTTTTGTAAGAGCTCCCTACAATATTGAATGTTTGTTAAAGTTGGCATCAGAGACGCAAAGCAGGTCACAAGTGTTTCGAAATTGATGTGTTGAACAATGAGAGAGCTATTGAAAATGTAGTCCAGCTATAACAATGCAGCAATTATTCAATAAATTCGAAAATGTGTGGGTTTTTTTTATGGGGGGTGGTGATGTGTGTGTGGGTGATCAGACTTGTTTCTAGACTTCTAAGCTGAGAAACAGAGAAGTCATTTTAAACTGAAACTGCCGGTATTGCACTTTTACGACGGTCCCTAAGCAGCCCGGTAGCGAGTGGGGACCGACATTGGATGCCTTTCTACCGTGACTGCAGAATAACCGTGGGTGGTTTTGACTTAATCAACATTGTGAAACATTGGATCCGTTTTCCTCTCTATAAAAAAGCCCAATCTGAGGAAATTGATGCTATCAACACGGAGCTATTGACGTTAAAAGGCGCGTCAGCTGGTGAATATCAAACTTCAAACTAACTTCACCCAGGTGATTGACCGAGCAAACAACACAGCTAAGATAACGACATCAACGTTATGAGGCAGTTCTAACTTTGCCAATCACAGACCTTGGTAGTGACTGCTGTATGCTTGGTATTAGGAAACGAAACAGCTTCACTTACCTGCAACACACGGCTCTAGTCTGGCCTGACCACAGTGTCAGCACTTCCTAGCTGTTAATTAGGCCCAGCCCACCACAGATATACAGCTAGGTTGTAGCGGACTTCTCAACGTCGTCAACACAGCTCTGCCGATCTATCGGTTCTACACAATGCGTAGGTGTATTAGCATAAATACGTCCGGTTTCGGGTTTCAAAATAAAAGCCCAGCTGTGGCGAAGGTGCGTCATTGGTGGTAAAACCTATATGTCCATGGGTAAAACGACCTCAGGGTGTCGCTACAATTGGGACGTCCTGGTGGCTGCATACAGTACCATAATAATAATGTATTTATATAGCACCTTTTAAGCAACAAGGCACAAAGTGATTTGTAAAAGAAATAAAAAACAATAAAAAAAATTCAAATAATATAGTAAAAACAATTGCGCAACCCAAGTTAAAATACAGCCATGATAAGGAGCAATGCATTTCCCCTCTTATTGTTAAAGAAGACCAGTCAACTTTTTGATTTAAGTCACAATGGTGAGTGAGATTTATAATAAAACACAAGGCATCTAAAGGCTTCAAAGTAAAAGGAGCAGCATGTGAATAAAAAAAAGTCTCCATAATGAAACTGTGGATTATATAATGTTTTTTCTATTATCAAAATGTGTCTGTACAGAAATCCAATTTTCATCCTCAGTTAGGCCTATATATTCAGAGTTAAAAACAAGTTTGAGATTGATGACAGATCTGGAGAGCATCAATGCCAGGCTGTTAGTTAAATTAATGTTGGAATCCCAACTTTAAATTGCTGACTCATCATTGTACCTTGTATGCTAGGGCTGGTTGGAAATATCTGTCCACACAGGCTTAGTTACTGGTCTACCTTTATTGATAAGACCATTCTGGGAAAGCATCCTTTGTGCTTATGTGCCTATAGTATAGTCTGAGGTCCCAGGATTTATTTTTGCTGACTGTCCCCAAAGCTTAAACAGAGTTTGGGAAGAAAGCCTTCATGTTCTCTGCCCCACTGCATGCAGAAAGACTTGAAACTAAAGGAACTGGTGACTCTGAGTTTAGTAAGCAAAGTAAAGTAAAGTAAAACTTTGTTTATATAGCACTTTTCAAACAGAGGTTACAAAGTGCTTTACACAAAGGAGACATCAACACAGTAGTACAGCAACTGCAACGACAAAGAGCAATGTAAAAGGCAATTAAAGCCAGTAAGAACAGATACGTTTTAAGACCCTTTCTAAAGCAATTGTCAGATCTAGGGAAGATTAATCTATCTGAAATTGCCAATGCTTTTGGTATGAATGGGCATCATCATACTAAAAGCTTTTAAGTGTAGCCTAACTTTCCACTACCCCCATCTCTCTCTCACCTTCCTTCTTCCTTCTTCCTTCTCCCTCTCTCTCCTCTCTCTCTCTCTCTCTCTTTTCTGTTCACTATTTTAAACTATTATATGTTATACCTAACCTTATTAGTCGAGCCCCGTAGGGGAAGCGAGGCTATTGTAATGACCCTGTCTGTGTGTCTGTGTGTGTGTCCGCGGTCATAACTCAGTAACCAGAGGACCGATTGTTATGAAACATCGTGATACCACATGTCTGCACCTAGGCTGGAGATTTTTGTCAAAATTTTAGGTCAAAGGTCAAGGTCGTAGGTCACCGTGATGCCATAAAAACACTGATGCGGGCGGGCTCGACTTGCAATCTCTCGGACTGCTCTTGTTATATTTGTTACATTGTATCATTATGGAACGACTTGCCTGAGGATCTCAGCCCGGCAGAGTCAGTAACATATTTTAAATCACTTATTTTAAAAAATAGTTTATTGTGTCATTGTTCCATATTCAAATTTCTGGCTATAGACAGTTTTTTTTAAAAATTGTACATATATTTTGCATACAGTAGAAAAGAAAGAGTAAGAAGAAGAAAAAAGAAAAAGGCCACATATTTAATTTTCATTACATCTGATCTAATTAATAAATAAGGAAAATGGACGGCAGAAAAAAAGGAAAGAAAATAAAAATCTAGGATTTCCCCCCTATCATCTCTCCCCCCCTTTTCTCCCCTTCCCTTCCCCTTCCTTACTTCCCCTTCTCCCCCTTTACATAATAAAGTAAATTTTTTCCCAGATCCCACCTTTTGTTAAAGGCTTCTTCATTACTTTGGATTTTTTGAAGTTTCTCCATTAAATATACCTCCTGTATTATCTTCTTCCAGTTATTTATTTCTGGGGATGTGGTCTTCTTCCAATTCTTAGTGATTTTTTAAAGTACTGTAATTCTAAGTAGGCCTACTTAAAAATATATATTTCTCATCTCACTTCTTAAAACGTACTTTTATCCTCAGGCCTTTCTGTGATCTTTGGCTTTTACTAATTTTATCCTTGTTGTCTTGTCTGTTATTTATTTATTTATTCCATTTGCTTTATGCTTCTTTTTTTTTTTTACTGTTTTATTGATCCCTGTCATTGTTCACTTTTTTTGTCTTGGCTGTGAAGCACTTTGTAACTTTGTTTTGAAAAGTGCTATATAAATAAAGAGTATTATTATTGTTATTAGGCCTATGTGCTGTCATGTCTGTAACTTTCTGTGCTGCTGCTGTATAGGCCACAGGTCTCCCTTGAAAAAGAGATGTATTTATTTTTATCTCAATGGGACGTACCTGGTTAAATATAGGTTAAAAAAATAATATTTCAAAAATAAAATAAAAAAACAAAAAACAAACAATCAAAAAAACCTTTCTGAGTGGCCCACAGTAAAGTACAGCGTCTCTCTCTCTCCATTTCCCCTCAAAACACGCCCCCCACAACAAAACGTCTATGCTTGGGTGCTTTGTGCGGGTGCGTGCGGACCATCATGTTTTTCCAGAGAAAAATGTAAAGTTTCTGTTTTTTTCGACAGCACTTGAAGGCAGCCTCCTTGAGGCAGCCTCGCTCAAAGTTCATATGGCGGGGAATATGAAGAGTCGCGTGCATACGTAATGCGTTATTCTGTCTCTTCATAGCCGGCCTGGGCGGAATGTAAGTCAATGTAAAAAGTATTTTATCCAAGCTAGCAACTACACTACCAAATACTTTATAAATGTAGCATTACCGCGCTATCGTTACCAAAGTAACAGGTGGTTCGACTTTGACAATAAGGTTTAAAAGCGCTAGGTAGCTAAAGTGGACTTCCTGTAAGTTAAAGTTGGCTAAATAACATTAGCTAGGTTAACTTGAAAGATCCCAGATATCAGTGAGGTGTTAATGATAACAATACATACAATTTGAACTAACATTTTATTTTTGCAAACAGAACAGGTAATCAAATTCAATGAATCCTAACGTGTGGAACATAAAGGAAATCTTGAGCATCCCAACTGGAAGCAGGTAACTTTAGCTAATGACTTGACATTGACTGTTATTTCTCACCAAATCATGTTGTCACAAGTTATGAATTCAAAAAGGACAAGGAATAACACAGTAACGTAACATACATGGCAGTATTTTGCGCTTTTAGTTTGAAATAAAATGTCTTTGATGTGTTGTGCAAACAAATTGTGTTTGTGTATTTTGTTTATGTACCAAACCTAGTGGGACCAAAACCATCAACAGGAATGTGGCTACCAGTTTAACAGACTCACAGTTTGTGTTTGGGTCTCAATTTTGGCCTGAAAACTCTCAGGGCATGTCTCAGGAGATGAATGTTTCATCCAGGACCTCCCAGCAAAGCTCTCAAGAGGTATTGGAGACATTTATCTCAGGCACTATTCATCAAGTAATTCCTGTTTAGGGATTAATATCTCCAAGTAACCAGGTGCATGAAGATGGCAGCTCCACCAGTTCAATGCCATTATTAGTTGTGCAAAGTGACCAATACACAGGATTTGATGTTGCAATCCTTTGTGCCCTAACCCAGGGTGAGCATTCATACAGAAGCCCAATTTATGTCTATTCAGGGGCTGCCATCTTTGTGTTTTTGATCCCGTAGTGAGTTTTTATATTCAGAACCAGTCACTTCTTCTACCTTATCACTACGTAGATGTAATTATTTACACAAAAATAACCAACATTTTATAATGAAAGGTAGATTCAGTATTGATGATGCCACCAGACAATATCTCCTTGCCTTTGCATGCAAACAAGACTTTTATAACCAAACAACAAACATATACTGTAGCAAAGGTGTTTAAACAACAGTCACCACAGCCAGAGTAGTGTTATGGCACTGTACCATATAGCTATGTTTAGGCATTGACCAGGTGCATATAGACTGTGGCCCATAGAATGTGGTTTATTTTCATGACTATTTTTGATGCCCTGAATAAAGTCATGACAACAAACCATGGCAATCTGCTCTCTCCAGTTTAAGCAGAGTAAGACGCAGGGCATTGTGCAATGCACTTAAATGGGCTGTGAAGACCAAATGCCATCATCCAGGAGGGTGCCATCTTTGTGCACCTGTTTCTTTGCATGAACTGTATGCCATTTGGTGGAAACATTATGCCGTTTGATGGAAGCCTTTATCCAACGTACCATGAGTGCACACATTTTTAGTAAATGTGACATAGATTATATGAAAAGCAGTAATGACTTGTACCTGTACTCCCTAAACATATCTAATCTCAGTATTTGGTCGCTTTCTAGGGAAGTGAGCCAAAGTTTTCAAGTAATTACCATACTAAACCTTTCCTGTTTGGAGGAGAAGGGAAGGACAAAACCAATGTACAAAAGGCGGTTGGCATACTGGATAAGTTTGAAGAGGACAAGAAAAGGGCAAAAGAAAAAAGTGAAAGGTGCTTCTCTATGTCAGGAATATTATTCCAGAACAAATTTGAAATGTTATGCAATTTGGCTCGAATTACGTCTTGAGGGATTGGAAAAAGTAATCTTTTTTAAAATTCTCATGATATCTTGTTTGCTTTATCAGTGATAATTTAGCCAAGGAATGTCTACATTTTAGAGACACGCTCAACAATGTAAGTGATGATAGGCTTTCATTTTGTCTACATTTTCTATTATATAATTCCTATTCTATAATTTAGATGTAAAAGGAAAATATTACGATCTTTTTCAGATGCAACAGTTGATCATTGGCACAGAGAAGAATACTGCTGTATGCAAAACAATCCTTGAGGGATTTAACAATTTTGCAACGTCATGTAAGTTTCCTCATGGTTTCTATCAAATTCGTATTTTTTGTCACTATTAATGCACTTTGAGTTGCTTTCTGCATAGGTATGGTTAATGCATGCAACACCAGCAATGCCTGTACATGAAAAAGCAGAGAGCAAACACAGACTTCTCATCACCAGTAGATGGTGCTCTTTACCCAGTGATGAAACATTGGTTGCTCTTCTCTAACTTTGTGAAATTTGTTAAATGCTTTCATTCATTTTGAAATTGTGTTGACTTCAGAGGCATGAGTTGAAATAATTTGTCAGGTCAGTTTATATGCACATTTCTATGCTTTTATTCATTTATCACAGTGCAAACAAATCTTGCCAGTCTTCAGAGTGGCATTTCACAGCAGTTTGAGACTATGCTGAATAAAGTGAGCTCCCAGAAAGAGATGCTGACAGAAATGGAGGAAAGGGTACACAAGGTGAATAGCATGTAGCTTATGGTCAAGGTAATTGTAGCTTCAGCTTGGTGAAATCTATTTGATTTTGGTAGCTAATGATTAATGATTATTCTAATTTTGTATTTATGTTGTTTTAGACTGGAGTGACCACCACAGAACTTGGTTCCCATGTGCATAGCTTAAAGAAGAATGTGGAAGCTCTGAGAGAAGAGCTTGAAGAGGCCCTGAACCTGCTCAGCACCATAGTCTCAAAGTATCCAGCCAAGCCTAGCCCTGGGAGAGGAATAGACAGTGCAATCCAGACCTCACCAGGGTTGGTACAGCCATTCTCCAACATCCAGCAGAACAGCGAGCTCGAAGGCAGACAGCTTACATCACACAATCTTGAATGCAGTCAGGTTGAAGTTCCCTCTCAAGATCCCTGGGGCAGCTGCATCATAGGAAAGACCAGATCCATTCCAAGAGGTCACAGGAGGCGCAGAAAGAGACCACTGGTGCTATCACAGAGGAGTAAGGGCACTATCTGGGATGAAAACAGCCAGCCTCTCACTAATCGCATCAAACAAGAAATTGTTTCAACTCCTCTCAAGGAGCTTCATGATCTGAACAAGGTAACCAGTCTCAAACCAGACTCTCTAATGAACCTTAACAGCGAGACCAGATCCAGTAAAGCTGTGGGGGGTTTCATCAGCCCTCTCAGCTTTTGGTCTCAGGACAGTAACAGCTCTGTGTGCATCACAGGAATTGAGCCCAGCTTAGAGAAGTTGCCAGCTGAGTCCAAGACAGAGATCCCAGGGAAAGCCAAAGGCTTCTGGGAGTTGTTTGACATAAATTGTGATTCCGACTGATGCCCTGTAGAGGAAGAGTAAAGAAGTCACAAAGTAACTTTTGTTTTCTTATTTCGGGTGTACTGGGAAAATGTGTTTACTAGGCTGTTCTGACCTGTATTCTGTTTCTTTTTAAGTTAACTCACTTTTTTTGAAGGATTAAACTTGTTGACTACTAAAACTACTAAATGTTGTTTCTTCTGTTGTGCCTAAGGTGGAACAACTGTGGAGAACTGTAACATTAAAGTAGTTTTAAGGCTATTTCTGTGACCCACAAGGCATTACCCATACATTAAATCAGTGTTTTTCAAACTTGTACATTTTAAAGTGATTTTACAATTTACCAGCTAAGCTTCTGTGTTGACTTATTCAACTTAATTAATTCTGTATTTAGATTACTAACCAACTAGCCTGCAGTAATTTATTTAGCCTAATGTACATTGAAAATACACAGAAAGGTTTTGCAACACATTACAATTTCTCTTGAATAATCATGGGAACCAATTTTATCTCCTGTCTAGTTCCTGTGACCCATATTTGGACATTGGCCCAGTCAAAATGATCACATGTAGAATGCATTCAGAAAAGACGCTTTGAACAGTATACTCTGCAGGCAGCTCTTCCCATTGCCCCTTCACGTGTTACCATTGGACACCTCATCCCTTCTCATGTCACCTGTTTTAGTAATCAGAGTGATGCATGATATCACACATTTAGCCTGAGAGGCTTCAATTTACAAAAGTCAGACATTTTTAATCTTAATATTGCAGCTCAACTGTGCAGCTGAGGTAACGCCTCCACACTAGAAAAATGGGAAACACTGATTTTATGTATTGATGTGTGATTTTCAAAATTGCATTGTTTTTCACTAACGCACCCATGTGTGGCTGAAAACCAGGAAGTGGAGCTACACCAAACTTGGCCTCCAAAATCCCACATTTGTAATATTTAAGCTTTTTTTGAAGTCATGAATGGAATGGTCCATTTATGTTTAGAAGAGCAATGTAATTGCAACATTTAATTATGATTAGACCTCTAAAACATAAACTCAAAACAATCAAATGTCTTGTTTTAAAACTACAAAAATCATGATCCACCATGTGGATGAGGTGCATGTTTATTGGCAAAAGCACAATAAAATATTGTTTCCAACCTTTTACTATCACAAGCATACAACTAATAAACATATTGATTAATATATTTTAATTATTCATGTTTTGATATATGAAACCACTAAGTCTGTCAATGTTATATTTTAGTCATAAAGCAGAGGATATCTTTGACAAAAGCCTGTTATGACAGACTAAATACAGTATATATGTTCACTTTTATGCTTTTTAAATGATACAAACTGCAGTTAAGCTTATCAGGCTCCTCAACATTCTGGTTATGGCATTATCTGTATTGAGGCTGAAGGTCCATAATTATTAGGAGAGTTTTGTTTTTGTGGAAATTATTTCCTGGTTTTGCTGTTAATACTAATTTCATGTTCAACGAGGGTATACATTTTTGTTGCAGGTATTATACAATAAGATAAAAAAGCGACAAACATATTTACAAAAATGTGTTTCTATCGTTCCTCTCTAATATTAAAATGTGCAAGTTATTAACTGCAGATTGCTTTTCATGCAGAGCCCTAATAACTTTTTGTGCTTGAAAAATTATTGCCTTTGGCCCAGCAATAAGTGCATTATGTAATGAACTTGCTTTACAAATTCTCCCAAACAGACTTTGATCTGATTTGACAGTGGTGTCACTGATTCACTAGGTCTGCAGATGGGGACATGAGTCCCCGTGGGTTGAGATTTGCCACCAAGCAGACATCATAGTTGTCATGCATCAGAGCACGGCGCGCCACTACTGTCCACCGGTTCTCCCATGGGTCCAGTTCCAAAATGTCCTTTGTTATATCATCATGACGATCTAAGGGTTGTTGAGGAATAGAAAGAGCATTAGGCTAAAGACTAAACATCTTTAAAAGTCATAAAAGTATTCGTATGGATATGGATTAACATTATTTGACTACCTGCTCCTTTGTAGTATCCACACACATAAAGCTTGCCTCCCACCACTCCTGCATTTGAGGCGTTGGTGTGCAGTGAGAGTTGGGGAGAAGGGAGAGGGGGCCCATCCCTCCAGTAATCTCCATCAGGGTTGTAGATCTCCACAGCATCGAGACATCGGCGTGATTGCCCACGGTCCACACCCTCACAGCCAATGCCTCCTATCAGTGGAAATGAGGTTTACTGTCAAATACCTCCATTTTGTTTAACTAATTATCATAGAAATGAATTAAATTAGTGCCAGACAGCACAAGCATTAAGATACCGTGCCTATATATATATATATATGTGTATGTCAAGAGGTAAAAAGAAAAACTGAATAAATTGTCACTATACCATATTCACGATGGACTAAATAATTCAACTATGCTTTGTTATACTTTACACATGCCTATTATTTAACAAGTTAACTGAACAAACTTACAATCCAATCTTACCCATCACAACGATTTCACCATTGAGTACCACAGCACTGCAACGGTATTTGGAGTACTTCATGGGCCCTAGCTCTGTCCACTTATTTCTGTTTGGATCATACTCCAGAAGGTGGTTACTAAGGCGGTCAGGCTCATCATCCATCCGGTATGACTGGAGGGTTGGGGGGGCATGACAAAGCAGAACAGGTGCACAGTCAGAAAAGAGAGGAGGAGCATTCACATACTGAGACAGTAATGGCTCAATACAACATATTAAATGTGAGTGTGAAGAGTCAGATTCTCTAGGTCTGCTGCTGCTATGTGTGTCACAAAAACAAATGTGAATGCACATTTTTGGATAATTACTGAGAAATTAACACTATGCAGCTTCATCGAGTGAATACTTGTATCGTGAAATTCTCTTAGGTCCTCATTCACCTGTGGGGTTCGACCACCTATCACATAAAGGCAATCTTTCAGTCTGACCACGCTATGATAGGCCAAAGGCATAGGCAGTGGTGCTGCGCTACGCCAGGGTCCACCCTGCAGAGACCAGCGCTCCACACAGTTAGTGATGAGGTACTGGTTCTTCAGCTTCATCATCCCACCCAACAGGTACAGGGTGTCACCCAGTGATCCTAGAGCATAAGAATCACGGTATTCTGCTGAAGTCAGGGGCTCCCAGCTACCTTGGGCCTCCACTTTGTACCTGGTAACCCCAGACAATAATCACTACCATATTTGTGGGTCAAGCAAATGCAGAGTTATCAAATGCTGACTGTCTGTGTCAAAATGTATAATTTAATCACGTCATTAATTTGATAAAACATTTATGTGCATATGATATCCTTCTTACCTGAAAATCTCAACATGCATGTCCTTCTGTCGGGCCATTCTGCGCACACCTGCCTCTCCTGCCACTATAATGTCATTTCTTTCAGTTACAACCCCTGCACACACATACCCCAGAGCCTCTCCATAGCGAGGTGACGTGATGTAGTAGGTGAGGCCTGTGGATGGGGCATAGCAAAAGCTGCGCTCAGCATAGCTGCCGTATCTTGACCTAATCCCACTACTGTCGTTACCAATACAGAGCAGCAGATCTGTGGTCTCCATGCCATACCGCAACTTCAGTTTGCGTGGTGCAGCTGAGGGATGCAGCGCCGTGGCCTCCAGAGCTTCATTCAGCATCTCTAGGCACTCGGCATCAGCCAGCAGGGCCGTGTTCCTCTTCATCGTCTCTCTCAGATAGTCGGGGTGTACCAGTGGCAGACGGACCTTCCTCAGGAGCTCTGGGAGATGCCGGCTGCGTCCCTCTCCATCCACCAGAGTGTTGTGTTTCACCCAGCGCAGGACCACATCCAGAATGGTCTCTTCTCGTGAAACATTAAGGTCATCAGATCTTAGCAGTTTTCCCAGCTGATGGGCCTCCAGCTCCAGCACCTCCTCATTCTGGCAGACCTGGACAAAGTGCTGCTGTAAGAAGCGCTGAGCATTGTCAGCCAGTTTCTCTGCGCCTAGGTCACGGGCATAGTAATACACGCCGAGGCAGTTGGAGGCATCCATGTTCTCCGTCATGTGCAGCTGGCAGCGAGTGAAAACGTCATCCATTTGCAGGAGGAAAGCTGCAATGGAGACACCCTGTACATTGGCATTGGTGAGCGGAAGATCTGAGCAATACATGTAGTTCAAGAGCAGGGCCAGGCTGTCTGCAGGGGTGTCACGTAGGAAAATCTCTCTGTTGTTGCACTCACGCAGGCCACAGGTGAACATAACACGGAAGTAGGGGCTGAAGGCAGATAGGATAACCCGGTGACAGGGAAAGCTGATGCCCTCAGCAACCAGCACCACGTCTGTCAGCTTCTCAGTCTCCCTCATCTTCCTCAACTGGTCCAGCAGCGTCAGCCCATGTTTGGCTCTAAGATCCATTTTGGTTCACTTATTGGCAGCAATAATATATATTTACACAGGATTACACAGGATGTTTCACAGGATAGAGAGTTTAGAAGGATCACTATGCACTGTGAAACAACTACTGAGGAGGTTGTCTCTGAAAAAAGGAGAAACAGAAACAAAGTCAGTTTTGAGCTGCCACCATCAATATCTTAGCAAACAGCAAGTGAGGTTGCTAAATGCACAGTAATGTGACATTTAGTTGCAGTACAAAGACTATTCAGCCATATCCACTTTGGATTTTTCTTTTTTAATCTTACTTGACAATGAAGATCTGGTATTAAATATGAGTAATTATTGGATTATTACTTGATTAACCATAAATGGTCAATCAAACATTACAAAGATTGTATGACTCTGATATCCGCCCTGCTAATGCTTATAATAATCACAACAACAACAACTCTATCTACATATTTCAGCAGCCTCTATTCTAATAAACTATGGCTAAATTTCCAAACTAACATTTAGATTTAAGAAGGAGATACAACACGTAACAGCAAAATACCACCATGTCTATGAAGGTGTGCACTCTTACAAGTTAGTACTGTAGCTCTCCACACCATGCAGCATTAGTCAGCCCATTCCCTCTTGTAATTATAGCCTTACCAAACTCATCAACTCCTCAGGTCTTAAGAAATCCCACTGTTATCTTTGGCCTTAAAAGACCGGTAAATGGTCATGTTTTTTCATCAGGCTGCATGTGTTGTTGATGTTGATGAATGTATTAGTGAGGGGGCTTAGAGAGGGGCCGAGCAATCGCCAGAGCTATTTGCCCCCCTCCACTGCCCTGGCCCTCTGAGCAACTAACCCAAAAATAGACTGTGCTGTGGCAGACAGCAAGTGGGTCAGAAGGGCTGAGGTGATGAGTATGAATAGATTTTTTACTAAGCAATAACAGTGACAAACAAATTGTGGGTTCTTTAGTCATTAATAATTTGACTTTCCCCCCATTACATTGCAGTCCATGTGTGATACCGTAATTCTCTTTTCCAGTTTGGTTGCCTCTGTCACGTGCATGCAGCTCTGGAATGACTGAAATGAAACATTGCTCCAACCTTGGATTCAGATTTCATGACAGCACTCTCTTAAAGGCCCAGGCAGCAATATGCCAACATATTTCAAAAATCAAATCTAACCTATTAAGTTTGATTCTAGTGACCAACATTCCTGAGACTATTACAACAATCATAATAAACTTGCTATACCAGCAAATATGGCTTATGTTCTGTATTCAAATCAGAAAAAAATATAGATTACATGCTTATTTTAGATGTGATGTCTGATCTATTTTAAATTTGTTTACACAGATACATTTTTGATTTGCTAGAATGTTGTTGTGTAGACATTAACAGGCCACTGGTGGTGGTTTTTCTGAGAACCTGCATTTGCATTTTACATATTTTGTTCTTTGTCTTTTGCTCTGAAACAGCCCTTAATAATAGATGACATGACCAATGTGGTTTGAGCTTAAACTGATATTTCATGTCTCATTAGAATGACTTCTGCTAGTGTAAGGAATCATGCTAAAATATACTTCCTATGTGGAAAAGATAACTGTTGTAATTCAACAGAGAGTTAATATTTTTCCTCTTTAAGACCATACTTATCACAACTTTTGTTTATTCTGGTCAGCCATCGCTGTCATAAAAAGCCTACTAATCATTATTCTCCCTACAACATCCTCACTGTAGTTAACCATTAGGCAATATGGTGTACATGTTCAGATAGGTCTTGTGACAGTGGTAATACTGAAGCTCTGGCTTTTGGTGGACAAAGCTTGCTGTATGGATTTTTATCAAACTTATTTGAAATAAAAGTCATTGGAATATATCGCCTATACTGCATATTAGAGCAGTTTGACAGATTCAGTGCCATGGGCTCTACACGCAGGTTTGGGAAATACAGAGTGGAAAGGGATGTGCTGGATGAGCAGAGACTGGAAGAGGTAGCGCAGAGAAAAAACTACTCTGACACTCACCCTTCTCTAACTGAACGTGTCAAAGACTCCCTAAGGTAAGGCAACGTTTATGAAAAGATGATTATGTGAATATGAAGCTTACCGTAGCTGTTGCGATTGACTTGGTAGTTTGACAATCCACGTACAACTACAGTATATTGACTTGGGACATAGGGGGTTTATCTAGGGGTTGCTTCCATTTAGTGGCTTGAGGATGACTGCTATCCAGAGATGCAATGAGTGCAATCCTATTTCATCTTTGATGACCAGGGACCAGTCTTTAGTACATTTATTTAAGCACAAGTCAAAATAAATAGGTGCACATGGGTAACCTCTCTCCTTCACTTATGTCTCTTTGTATCCCACAAATCCCTCCCAGATGTACAGTACCCAAACTGAAACGAAGTGTGGTGAGCAGCTTGCCTATATTATACTGGCTGCCCAGGTACTCAGTCTGGGACTATGGCATGCCAGACCTCATCTCCGGCATCAGTGTGGGCATTATGCACCTGCCACAAGGTATGAGAATAATCCATATTGGTTGAAGAAATATCACTGCTGCTGCAGAAAAAAACAAGTCACTGCAATGTTAATGATGTTTTGTTTTTAACTTGAACTGAAAGCTCACATCGTCATTTATGTGTTGAGTGAGTTTCATGACTCGTGGGCCCATGACACCCGTTAAAAACCCATTGTATAATTTTAGAAATACAATACAATACAATCAATGAGTATTATTTTCTTCTTTCCATACTCTTTTGCAGGTAAGTGTTTTTTATCTGACACCAGCAATACACTATTAAGTACAATTATTTATCATCCCTCTGGAAGATATTTCCTTTGCCATTACTGTAAGCCTAAAAATCAACAGCTTCACAAAACTATCCATGTGAGTGTGGATTGAGGCCACTGAAACAAGACTTCTTTCCTGCTTTCCACAGGCATGGCATATGCATTGTTGGCTTCCTTACCTCCTGTATTTGGGCTCTACACATCCCTCTATCCAGCATTAATCTACTTCTTTTTTGGGACATCTCGTCATATTTCCATAGGTCAGTAGAGAGAAAGGCATTGTACAATGGCCATTATAACCTATTGATTAACATTCACGTGTTGCTTCCGTATGGTGTGTTCAGGTACATTTGCTGTGCTCAGCATCATGGTGGGTAGTGTGACAGAGAGACTAGTTCCAGACATGGCCTTCCTCAAAATGAATGGGACCAACCTTACTGCAGAGGTGGACATAACTGCCAGGGACTCATACAGGGTGCAGGTGGCTGCTGCTACCACCGTCCTAGGGGGACTTATTCAGGTCTGCAAAAGAGAACACCCCACAAAAACATACTTCCCATATTGTTGTTACTACTGCCAAAAACCATGTCTTTGCGAATGTTTGTGTGCATAGGTGGTCCTGGGTTTGGCAAAGTTTGGATTTGTGGGAACCTACTTGTCTGAACCACTGGTGCGGGCTTATACAACAGCTGCTGCTGCCCATGCCGTGGTGGCACAACTGAAGTACATCTTTGGCGTGTCACCCACACGGTTCAGTGGGCCGCTGTCACTGGTGTATGTGAGTATCATCAGGTTAATACCAAAGTGCTGATCTGCACTGCTTTTATGTTCACATTATCCTTTTAAGCACACTTTGGCTCACTATGATGAATGCTTAACTGGACAAAATGTTGAATGTGTGCAGCTCAGCATGATTCTGTGTGTGTGTGTGTGTGTGTGTGTGTGTGTGTGTGTGTGTGTGTGTGTGTGTGTGTGTGTGTGTGTGTGTGTGTGTGTGTGCGTGCGTGCATGCGTGCGTGCCTGCGTGCGTGACCTTTACTCATTCTCAGACCTTGGTGGATGTTTGCTCCTTGCTGCCCAACACCCATCTTCCCACGCTGGTGGTCAGTGCTGTGTCCATGGTGTTTCTCATTGCAGCTAAAGAGCTCAACTCATTCCTCAGCCCGAAGCTGCCAGTGCCAATCCC
>OMLI01089950.1:0-10563 GCA_900302605.1 Rondeletia loricata | reverse complement strand
GGCGATGGTAGTTAGCATTAGCATCTACTAACATAGTACCCGGATGTTACGTAAAACGCATCACTTCCGTGCGACACTACTGTTTCCCCCCAGTGTACTATCCAGTACACCGCTGCTCAGAATTGGCTGGTCCAGAGGGTCTCATGTTACGCTGATGGTTTCGTTTGGAGCTTGGAAAGGCCAACTCCAACACTAATAACAATTAAAAGTGAATGTTTTACCACAAAAAAGTAATCACATAGAGCTTTAACAGGATTTAAAATAGCAGCAGTAGTATCAGTAACAGCAGAACTTACTGAGACAGAAAGACAATGTGAGATTTGTGCATTATGTAAAGATTGAGAATTTGTTCTAAAATAATCTCTATATATGCAATATTTTTTTTTATTTAACCTTTATTTAACCAGGTTAGTCCCATTGAGATCGGGTGATCTCTTTTGCAAGGGAGACCTGGCCAATATGGCAGCAGCATAAAAGTAACATTTTATGCTGGTTCTTGCTTGCTTGAATATCTCAATCTGATGCCATTCAATTCTACATGATCTCCCCCTGCAGATGACCTTTGGCAGTGTTTGGATTACCGGTAGTTGGAAGTTCACCAATGAAAATGCCCTTTTTTACATTTTCTGTTTGTCTTATTTCACATTTTTGTGTTAAGGGAGAAATGGGAAATAAAAAATAAGAAAAGGCAATCAGTTCATGTTTCGCAAGCATATTTTGAATAAAACAATCAAATAAAAAAAAAAAAACATGAAATCTAAATTGTTTTTTTGTTTTCCGTTTTTTTATTTCAAAAAGGGATATGGATTGAATGGAAGATACACGGATTAATATATAACAGGACCACATATACCTGTATATGTGTACAGCAGAGTCCTGGCATGTGGACGTGTACAGACACATCGCTTTAATCGCCTTGTTGGTTGGTTAATGTTTATTTGGGTCAACTGCAATATGATTGACCATAGAAGTTACTGCTGCTGGCAAACGGCTCCTATTATCTTGTTCCATTTTTTTATTGAAAGCCCCAGCTCCTTCCAGCTCCAGGCATTAATGAAATCAGAGCTCTAAAATGCGACCATTTTGTTCACAAATTCGTCCAAAATTGAAATTGGAAATTAAATTGTTATTGTTTGACATGCTGTGTTAATAATTAGCAGTGATGTGTTTCTGTTTTCAGTATCTAAGATATCCAGTATATCCATAATATAAAATTTTAATGATTTTACAGCATTGCGCATTGGAAGTTGGGAGCATCAGTGCTACCAAGAAGGTCATTTAGAGCCCGGAAGTATCTATTGATCTGTCAATCTACCTATATTTCTGACAATCCTTTTCCCTGGTATTGTTTCTCTCTTTAGATTGTTACCAGCGGCTGGAGTTCCTTGGTGATGCAATTCTAGACTACCTCATAACGAAGCACCTTTATGAAGACCCGCGGCAGCACTCTCCAGGCGTTCTGACCGATCTGCGATCGGCACTCGTCAACAACACAATCTTCGCCTCTCTGGCCGTCAAGTACGACTACCACAAGTACTTCAAGGCTATCTCGCCTGAGCTTTTCCACGTCATTGATGACTTTGTGCAGTTCCAGCTGGAGAAGAACGAGATGCAAGGCATGGACTCTGAGGTGTGTCCCATTCCCACCGATGCTGCTGTGGCTCAATACATACCTAGCATCAGTACTGACCAGCAAATACTGACCAGCAAAGCCTTGTAGGAAGAAACATCATCTTTGCTATTTTAGTCTCTCTCTTGTTTTTTCTTCAATAATAGTTAACATTCAAAAACATTCTGTCTGAAAAGCAGGGGCTGTCAGCTTCTATTAATCTGTTTCATATTCCAATGATTTGAGTATCGAAGGGAAAATGCAGTTGAATTTAATTTGCCTGGAAATGGCTATCTTGGCACTAAATCTCTTCTGCTTGAGAGGTACTTTTATGCCTTGGGGACAACATGGGATACACAAAGGAAAAACATATTTTTTTAAAAATCAGCTGAAAGAAACTGCTCCAGTAATGTGGTACCACTCAACTACTCAGTTTTGATTTAATAAGAGTAATGATAACATTATAAAGCTGGTAATGTAGCATGTTTTGAATGTGCAGTTTCACTATATTTATAGTTAGGTCCTGTGTCTTTGTCAGTGGATGATATCAATTGAAAATGTCTAGGCCTGTAGTCTCACATTTGACGTTTTATAAGCAAGGTTTAAAGCACATGGAAGTAGCCATACTTAGTATGCATCTTCAATACACTTGAGATGGAGTGTGTTATGATGGCATAACATAACAGCTTTGTGTGGTTTTCCTCTCAGCTGCGGCGCTCCGAAGAAGACGAAGAGAAGGAGGAGGACATCGAGGTTCCCAAGGCCATGGGGGATATCTTCGAGTCGCTAGCCGGAGCAATTTACATGGACAGCAGGATGTCATTGGAGACGGTGTGGCAAGTGTATTATCCAATGATGAGGCCACTTATAGGTGAGGAGGAGTGAAGGGAAAATGATTTATTTTGATTTTTGTGTCCTGATTGTGTAGCAGTTCACGCAGGGAACTTAAGTGATTGCAAACATTCTTCATATTTGCCAGTTGTGATGACATATGATGAAGAATTTGAGAGTTGAGGAGGTATATTATGCAGTTTGTTTGTTTGTTTTTTTATTTCATTACTCCCTCCCCTCCCCCATACAGAGAAATTCTCTGCGAATGTGCCCCGCTCTCCTGTGAGGGAGCTGCTAGAGATGGAACCAGAAACTGCCAAGTTCAGGTAGGGGATCCGTTTTTATTTTGTATTTTATTATTGCTACATTTAACATTTGTAATAGTCCGATTTAGATTTTCTGTTTTTCTGAATTGGCCATTGTGTTGATTTAAACTAGTTTAATGTAGTGATGCACCGATCCATGGGCCATCAATCATTATCAGCTGATAGACATTGATTGAATATGGGGTTTGTATTTCTTAATAGAGAATCCATTCTTTCAGTGGCCTTGCTGTTTTTAATTACAGAGAGACACCATTCCTGTTTGATTAAAGTATTAGTTTACTATTTTCATCTGTTAATAAAAATTGACAGCTCACATATAGTAATTTCTGACATGGTGTTATTAATTCCATAGCCTTTATGATTAGAAACACAGAATGGAAACGTATTTCATCAAACACACATTAACATGTAATAACGCTGTTAGGATAAAAACAGATTTATTTCCACACGGCAAGGCAGCAGTGTCATACGGCCATAAGAACAATCTGTTAAACACAGTGCACTTTTGCATGATGTGCCATTGTTGGTAAAAAGTCAGGCTAAAATGTATCATTTCAATCGGTGGTCACATTGGTGGTCAGCCGATCATAGTGGTACAAAATCGGTAATCAAAATCAGCCCCAAAAATCCTGATCGGTGCATCCCTAATTTAATCACACATCAGAAACTATGTACTGTAAACCATCCTCCCTCTGTAGCCCTGCAGAGAGAACGTATGACGGCAAGGTCCGGGTGACGGTGGAGGTCGTCGGTAAGGGCAAGTTTAAAGGAGTTGGCCGCAGCTACCGGATCGCCAAGTCGGCGGCGGCGCGACGGGCTCTGCGCAGCCTCAAAGCCAATCAACCTCAGGTCCAAAACAACTGAGCTTCTCCTGCTAGCTCCCAATGTTAGCACCTAAGCTATTGCCGCTCACTTCCCAACACAGCGCGATGCTAGCCCTGTATCTTCAGCCTTCGATGGCACAACCAAGGCAGCCAGGGAACACTGTGTGGAGACTCAACACAAGAAGCAGACTGATCTCATAACAGATTTCACATTGGATGTTTGTTTTTTTATTTTATTTCTTTTTTTTTTGCGCAAACACAATCTTTACTTTCCCTCTCTGCTTTGTGTAATCACATGAGTGCTTTATTAACGTTTAGCAAAGTGTTAAAAGAAGAAAAGAAAAAAGGCCAGGTCGCAATGTCTATTCCTCACTGTTTTCTTTTTTATGTTTTTTTTTTTTTTACCTCTATGTCAGTGAGATGAGGCTTATGCTTATTGTGTAGTATTAGATTGTACATAGTTCAATCAAAGGTGTAAATCAAAGTATGTAGGGAAGAAAAAAAACGCTAAACTCCTCAGCCTGTGCACTAGTGCCAGTTTTAAAGCGGTTTTTAAAACGCTAATGGCGGACATGGCTAACAGAGACCACTGGAACAAACCCGGTGGCATTTCTGTCTGAAATCTGTCTTGAAATGGTATTCTTAATCATTATTGCACTTATTCCATTAGGGTCTGTTTTGAGAATTGTGTGGTCAGATTGACACCAAAATCATATACGTAGCAAAGTATATATATATAAAAATATAAAATACATTTATGATATTCATTGCCTTAGAAGCTAAGGCCCACCCGCATATCCTGCAAAATGGATAGGAATTTCAACATTCCCAGTTACTGTAATTTAAAATAGTTTTTAACCGCACTTGAGGTTGCATGTTCGTGTAGCTTATGTATTAACCATGACAACTGGATGGCTTATATAAATGTTATAAATCTATCGGTATATCTAGAGTGTGAGAGAGAGAGATTAGATGTTTATGGCATTAGTGAACACCTTGGTTTCGGTTTAACGTGTTTTGATACCAAGAATGAATGAATTTGACAAGTCATTCTTGAGCACTAAATGTCTTTCCATCGAATGAATTGTCGAGTTTTGATATAACAGCAGATCTAAAAGAAAGACATATCACATGTACAATATGCTGCAGACTTTTCTACGAATTGGATACTTGTGTAAGACACACAGAATCTTTTAAAGTACAGTCTTTAGGAAAAAGTTCAATTTATTTCAACACGCTAGTGGTCCTCACATCCCTTACTTACCAAAGCTATAGCAGATGTGAGGTTGAAGTCAATTCCTAGGGATAAGGATACCAGCCTTTTGTTTTTGTCAACTTTTCAGTTCCGACAAATTTTGCTTCTTGCCTAAATTTTTTTATTTTTATCAATAAGCCTTTTTCACTTGAATACCTCAGTTAATTGCATGCATTTTCATTATTATTTTTTTGGTGCTATGTTTTTGTATTGAGCTTGAATTTCTCATCTTTTTGCACTGTAACTATAATACCTCTTTATTTGACCTTTTTATTTTGAAATCTGTTTGGTTTGGTTGTCCTGTTCTATCAGCCATCAAGCTGTAGAGAGCTGCGTTGTTGTTTTTTCCCCTCCCCTACTAGAGGTTGACGCTTGATGATTTGGGGGGACGGGAAGTGTATTCTCTGCACATAAGCCCAACACATTTTTCCTCATTGATTAGCTTCATTGATGAGTTTCATAAATTTTTATCAATGGAGAAGCTATTTATGAATGCTGGGAAAAAGCAAACATAAAGGATTGATCAGATGGGTATAAATGCTTGTAGAGGTAATCAGATTGCACTCTAAATCATAAGCTTTTCTGGATTTGTCTTTGCAAACCCTCTTTAAGTTCCACTCCTTGCACTCATTTATGCTAACTGGTTAGAATTTTATCCCTAAACACGGGCAGAGGGGAAGATACTTGACTTATTTCTTCAAAACTATCTTCATGAATAACTGTTGGAAGAGACATTTGCCATGCGTGTTTCCTAAACTGTTAGTATGGCTAGCTGAAATCTAATGTAAAGTCAAATAATCCCACCCATAAGTGCTACTACCTCAAAATACACTGCACTCTGCTCTCTGCCAGGCACTTGTCTTTATATATGTATAGCAATACAAAAAAATGTTTATTCCTGGACGTGACTGCAATTTAACAAATATCTATGGCAGTGACACATACTGTAGTATTTTTACTGTGATATCTGTACCTTGAAAAATGAAGTCTTGTCTACACACGCACACACACAAACAAACAAACAAACACATAGATAATGGTTTGCACTGAGTCTACATTCCCTCAGAGTAATTTGTATCATGTCTTGAACAACAAAAACACAAAAGTTAAACACAGTGCCTTCTATCGAAAGAGGTTAGTGCCAGCAGAGATTGTATTTGAATAAAATACATTTGAATCTGTCATGCTGGTATTGAACAGTTGAATTCAAAAAATGAATTTGTTGAATAAATGAATTCAAAGATTGAATTTGTAAGGCACAATTTGAAATTGAATGTGATTATTATTGAATTTAACTTTAAACTATGATTTCACAATCAGTTTTCTCAACTCAGATTGAGCTCTCTGAGACACACATCCAATGACTTAGGAAAAGCAAACGAGCAAAGATTATATCCAACAACATCAGACGGCCCACTGCTAGTACTACTAGTTTTCACTAGCTAGTTGAAGTCTTGTCCTAGTCTCGTTTCTGCCTTTTCACTAGCTACCTTTCTGTCAGGAACTTTTCTTAAGTCCCTGCAAGTGTGTTTCAGAGAGCTCGATCTGAATTGAGAATACTGAATTTGATAGTATAGTTAAAAATGTAATTCAATAATAATAAGTTTAATGAATAATAATCGTTCAATATGAGCATGACAAATTCAGATTTATGCAATTCAAATACAATCTGCTGGCACTAATCTCTTTCCATACCTTTCGACTTCAACAATCCTAGACAAGTATATACCGCAGCTTTGTCGTCTGCCGACAGCTTGTTTTCTAGCAGATCCGTGTGAATTCATCGTGAAATCCTCCAGTTCTTATGTGAAAAAGGAATGTGAACTATTATAGTAGAAATTCAGTTGCATCATCTAACTTTTTGGGGTTAAAGTACTTAGTCCTTTCATCTGTCACTATCAAATAGAGTGCAATCTGTAATTATTTCTCAAGTAAGTGTCTGACCCTGTACGTATATAAAACCTTAAATCTGGCCTGTGCTTTTGTTTTTTGGATCAGTGTCAGACTTGAGTGTAACTGGACTTCCAGCCCCTGCCAGTCACACCGTCTCCAACGCTTCAGTCTGCAGTGTACCAACAGCCATTTTTTTGGGCCGCTGAATTTGTACAGCCAGACACTAAATTTTCGTGTGAGACTCGACTCACTAATGTTAAATCTGGGGGGGAGGGATTACAAAAAATAATGTGAAATCACTCATACGGTGCCACGCCCACTCTTTATTTTTGTCTGACTGATGAAAATAAGGACATTCTCCCAAATAATAATTTAAGCCAGACGTGGCATCAATTTCCTACAACCTTGTTGTATGTAAAAAAAAAAAAAATAGTTTTTGTTGGAGAGAGGTCTGTTTTGGGGACTGTTGAAGTTAAGGTAGTCCTGTGTCATTTGTGGCAGACTGTTCTCTCTTACTGGCATATTTGTTATTTTGTTTTTTCTTTTCCTTTTGTACATGTAGCACAATTGAGCATTGCACTTGGGCGCCATACTTTACCTCATGTCAGAGTGTGAAAGGGAGTGAAAGATGGAGAAAAAAAGTGTATATATGATGCTGTTATGTTAAGAGGACTAACTTGTGGTTCAGGCTTTGCTGCTGTTTCAATTGCTGGTATTATACAATTCTATTTAAAGAAAATAAGGGGCTACGGGAGGGGAGACAAATGTGCCTGCAGGTTATCATCTGATGAATACACTGTAGTAAAGAGATCTCCGCAATTTGGGGCTAAAATGTATGGACGTCGTGTACATAGATGTCCTGCCTTAAACGATTTTTTGAAATATATTGAATTGTAACCCTCAAACTACCAAGTCCAAGCATGACTTGAATCACGCTAAGTGAACTGTCCCTCTTGGTTCAATTCTGTTTTGACTACTTTCATATGGAAATGTTGCATGTCATCCAAGCGATGCTCCCGGTCTATTTTGTATTTCTCCTGTGGTGTTAGTTTGGTCTAGTACAGTGTTTACCAACCCAGTCCTTAAGTACCCCCTGCCCTGCAAGTTTTTGTTCCAGCGCTACTCTTGCACACCTGATCCAATTAAGGCCTAACACTGATTGGGTGAGCAGTAGAGATCTACCTGAACAGGGCTAGCATGAAAGTGTGTAGCCCTTAATTAGATGAGGTGTGCAAGAGTAGAGCTTGCAGGGCAGGGGGCACTTGAGGACTGGGTTGGGAAACTCTGGTCTAGTAAGACAAACCTCCCCAGCCCTTTATTGGTAACTTAAAGGAAACATCCACCCTCAGATACTCTTACACTGCCATATATCATCAATTTGTGATGTTCAATGCATTCCAGGAGTTATAAGTGTTGTAATTTACTTTTTTCGGTGTAGCCACTTTCCGTGAACCTGCTTCATCTATTTCTACTTCAGTCAGTGATTTCCTAAATTTCCCATAATGCCTTTCGACAATCCCCAGAGAAGAGGTGTGAACTTGTTGCTTTCGATCAAAAGTGGGCATATGGGGACATAAATCGCTTGAAAGTGTGATCATTCAGCTGTGGGTTATACATGTCTATGATTACTGCCACGCCCCTTATTGGTGGAGAAATTGGTATCGCTGCCTCTTCTACGATGGATTTCTCCCTGTATGATTGTTGAACGTCGGTGCAAAATGGCGTCTCTAGAAAGAAGCCCTTGCTGTTTGATTCTGAGGGACTGACACCAAAATCAGATGTTTACCATTGATGTTTTAGATAGCTGAAACATTTTCTGGAAATATCTGGACGTGACGTCACGTCGTCTACATTTGTCCAGTTATCCAGAAAAATACCACCAAACAACAAAATGGGCACAGAAATGCAAGGTACATCACGAATAGCTTTTTTTTTTTTTAGCAGTGTTAAAGTGTTTTAGGTTGGATTTTTCCTTTAATGTCCATTGGGAAAGTGTTAACAAAGTTAAGAGAAAAATGAAATGCCTTTGATAAATTATGGTATGAACGTGGGGCGGGGAGTGTGCTCTTTACGCAGCATGAAATGGGGCACACAAAGCCAGCATGGAGGAATGATGGTGACTTGTCGTCACCAAACAGCAGAACACCAGCAGAGTGGAACTAAACGGAATGATAGATGAACTCTTATCAGTATGGGGAATTATGGGCCATCACAACCTGCAGCAACATTTTAAGGGACATTGGAATGAAAATTGAACTCCTCACTCATACTGTAATACCGTGCTGCAGTGGTTTGCGGTCTGCACCTTATGGATCACAAATACCTTTAAATTTGTTTTGTTTTTGTTTTTTGTAATAATTGTAGCCGAGTATATCTACAATAAAAGTAATGGTATGGTCGTTCACTTTTGGTCCTGTGGGGTTAATTTAATATTTGCTAAGAAATATTTAGGGTGTATAATGTAAGCAGGAATGATTAAATAAGCTGGAGAGGTCTGTGTTTGTGTTCTTTGAGACTTTTGTAAACTGTAGTAGTTTAAGCAGCTTTGCCCACTTTATGAGCCATCTGAGGGTTCAGCACATCATCGTTCTGCAACCACAGCTCTTTCTGTCATTTTTATTACAACACACTAGGAGCAGATGAGGTCCCTATAAAGAATTATTTTGGTACTCTGGGGACTTTTTTTGAGGGACTGCATGTATAAGAATTTTTTTGCTTGCACGCTGCACCAATCCAACAGAATTGACTGGTTTGGCTGTGTTTTGTATGTGACATGAGGAATTCCCTCCTGATCTCAGCTTAACAAGCATCTCAGCAGGAATTGGGCTGGTTTCTGTAGTACGGCAGTATGGTCAAGTTCAACATTTACATCTAACTGCTTGTTCACACTGCGAGCAACTTGGTTGGTGTGACGCTGTATTCTGACCAATTGTGGGCGGGGCCAGAGGCTCCGATTGCATCTGTGTAGTGGTCTGCTGCTACAATGTTTTGACCAGGCAAATCAAGTTTTGACCAAGAAAAATAATGTATCTAATACAAATTATGTATTTTGTGCTGCTTATTGCCTTTCATAACATTACATTGTTTTGATGAGACAACATAGCTAGCTAGCAAGCGCTAATTAGGTAGCATTAATCAGCACTTCAGGCGGAACCATAGGGAGCTGAAGCGGAAGTGTAGGCCGAACTCTTTCCGTGGCTGACTAGCGGCTAAGTGGCTAACGCAATTTTGCATTGACCGCAAAGTAGTACGTATTCTACAACTAAACAAAGCAACGAATGGTTTTGAGATTCACATCTCGGCACACTACATAGCATAAGCTTTTAGACGATTTGCACGTTCCTGTTATTGTAGGGCGTAGAAACTTACTGAAAAGACTTTGTAAAGATGCAGAACTACATTGTAGCATGTAGCAACTGTTGATAGCGGGGCTGATCCGCCTAAGTAGGGAGTAGACCACAGAACTTGAATGGATAGAACGGTCCTTCCACTGTTTGCCATGGTAATTTGGCTAGTACAGCATAAAATGGCGATTATGGAATTTTAAGGGTGTTGCTATGGTGACAACGCAAGTCTGGGCATTAAGGCCGTAAAGTCTGTCACACTTGCTTGAGAACTGCAGATGTCTGTTGCATGAGGCTTAGCAAACTGTCAAAACTCAACTGAAGGTTGACGTTAGCGACAAGGTTAACGTAGCATTATCAAAGATTGTAGTTCTCTCGCTAGCTCTTCTAGTCAACATTAGCATATTAGCAATCCATGGCAGCAAGGTGACGGAGAAGGTCCTTTGGTCCTTGCTGCAAAACTTCTCACCTCAGCGACTTG
>OMLI01089945.1:6172-25515 GCA_900302605.1 Rondeletia loricata | reverse complement strand
AGTGGCTCTCTGGTATTTTTGGGTGCTGGAGTAGCAATTGGTTTCTCCAAGCCCTGGCACGAGCGTTAAGGCTTTAGGGTCACTGGGAGGCCTCGCCACAGAAGTAAACGATTTTCACAGATGATGGACATGTTGCTTCGCTGTAACCGCTTAGGCTATGGCACGTGTCACTGAGCTGAGATAGCACTGCCGTTTCAACTATTGGCCTGTACCACATCAAAGAAGACTATTAGGCTATAATGTGTACAAACGGGCCTCATCTTTCAGCAGAGCAGGAAAATCATCAGCGTTGATTTACTGTAACTTCAAGAGTGTAAAAATCAACAGTGTGCCAGTGTTTATATGAGCTCACACCCAATTTAACACTTTTAGATCGTTTTGAACAGTCGCCCAGAGCCGTATCAGCTCTATGAGCGAGCAGTCAACGCTCCAATCAACACTTCAACTCCAAATAACAGCACTTTTTAACACTGCAAAATGTGCTGTGTATCTGATTAGATGTATTTATCTGATAGATGTAGCCGTGTGGGAAGATAAATATCGCTGTCGTCATGTGAAAGCCTCGTAACTCCAATTTTTATGATTTTCATGTTCTGTTTACTTGAATTGAAGGATTGGCCGTCAAGCTAAAAACAAGGCTGTTTTTCTTAGTTACTGAAAAGTGTTAGAGACACTGCTAGGCCTGTAAGTGATGTGTTTTGGGCTCAGCATGTTTGTGTTGATTTCAGATGTTTATCTTTCACTTGCATGGAAATGGAAGTTTGTCTTTATGATAAGGCGATTGCTTTTGGAGGGTCGTCAGAGACAGTCCAAGTCTCCTAGCCAGCCTGCTGAAGGGTCGCTTATCTGGTCTGGCGACAAGATAAGAAAACGCTCAGTGCCTTGAAACAGATGTAGAGACTTTGAGCAAAGCAGAGCTGGAGGTTATAGTAAAAGAGTTGGTGTTAGAGTGTTCATCATTTTAGTATGTTATTGCCATTTAATGTTCACATGCTATACCTTGGGCTCGTACTATGTTTGGCGAATTCTGACAAAAATCTGTCCAAATTTACAGCTTTTCTTTGGAGAGCAGGGATTAACTGTGACTTTGCCTTTTGCTAGCGTTTTGTCAACCTTTTCTCTTTCCCACAGGAAAGTTCTGATTCTTTGGACTATACTCTGTTGCACCTGCTCTCTACGACTTGCACAAGCACAAGGTGAGTAACATTAGAACAAGGATGGATGTTATCTTGTTTTGTTTTTGGTGATGAGAACATCTTGTTGAACCCGTTGGGTCGCAAATGTACTTCGAAAGCACTGTGGGAAACAGGAAACTGCAGAGGGATTTACAGGTTACAGTGACACATGTACAGGTACTTCCTATGCACTGCACCACAGTGAGGATATTTAGACCCTAAATTTGATAATATTACATAACGATGGAGCACAGAAGGGGTGAAGTAAGTTGAAATAAGTAAGTAGGGCACCCCAACACGGGCCCCTTGTTGTGCACATGCTCATGTTTGTCGAAGTTATCCAGGGATTAACTATAGCCGAGGTGATCAGCATTTACCCTTCCCCCCAGCCTGGTCAGCTGCACCTCTGTCAGCATTGCTGTTTGATCTATCCAGGCCAAAAAAGTGGGCTTCAGTATGTTTACTCTTCCCGGGGAGAGATAGTAAGTCTTTGCAGGAGATGGGTTCTTCTTTGCCTCCTTTATCCCCCTTGGGAGTGTGTGTTGTGTACTGAACACTTGAATTGGATTAGCTGGAAGCCTCGGACATCCCTCAGAATAGATGGCTTCCTTCCCTTGGCTTCATTTTCAGAGGAATTTGAGGATGGGGGATTTTAAAGAGGATGTTTGAACTAGAGCATCAGATTTTGCTCTCACTACATCCCATGTTTTGCATATTGAAAGTGACTATGCAATCAGTCTGTAGCATCCATTTTTTAAATGGTGCTGGCATGATGTTTGGAAGTAAGGGTTAGGTAACACTGTTTACAATGGCCATACTCCAGTGTATTAACCTATGGGAAATTATTGTAAGTGCACAGTACCTACACACTTTTCTTTATTATTTTTGCAGGGGCAGGGCACATTATTCAACATTTCTGTAATTGTGCCAGGGTTAGCCAGCCAGCTATAGTTTTCAACTGCAGTCCCTGGGCATGATGCTAAAACCCATTAAAATAACATTAAATATACAAGTGCCATTTAAAGTCTCATGAAGAAGGCAGACACCAATACAGAAAACACTCATGCAGACAAAGCATAAAAAATACATTTAAACACACAGGCACAAAAGAAAGTTGAACACAATACTAAGGTGTCACGCAAAGCAGCCCAAGAGCAGCAGATACACTGAAGCAGACAGAGACAGATTAGATATAAACTGGCATTAAACTATCTAAACGTGGCAGAAAATAACATAAGCAGACAACAAAGTAACAAGTAAACAAAATATGCAGTGCCACTACATAAAACTGTGATACAAAAATGAAACAAAATAGATGGTAGTAGCATTGGGGTTGGGGATAAAAGGACTAGGGATTGTGTTCACATACCTGACTGAGTCAACATTTTAATTTGTGTGTAAAATTACAATAGGAAGAGCAGTTGCATATGTCAGTTGGCAAAGTGAAATGATAGGCTCCAACTGAGAAAACAGAAGATAAATTAGCTCATACTAACTGGGATTATACAGTCTCCTTTTAGGGCAGACTTTGTGGATCTGCTGCTTGTAGTTTTCTGTTTAATAAAAGCACTAAGTGGTGGAGGAGCAATGCCATAAAGTACCTTGAATATGAGACATGCATCTGAGAAGTTGATAATATTTCCCCAGGGGATCATACTTGGAAAACATGTTGCAGTGGTGGTGGATATTAGGTTGTCTATCTAGCACTTTGAGAGCCTGTTTGCACACAGATGAAAGTTTGGGTCCAACTAGTCATGCAGTATGTTAAGTGAGGAATGATCATTGCAGTTTTGCAGCCTCAGTGGTTAAGCAATTATTTACAGTAGTATTTATCTGAAAGATTAGCTAGATTTAATTGGATTGTGTTACTTTTTCACTTGTTTTTTCAATGTTCGATTAGAATCAAGAATATTACCACAGTACTTAGTGTCAGATACTACTTGCAGTTTCTCCCAAGATGCAGGGACATGGGGCTCAGGATCAGATGCCTCTATGTGAAGAACATATTAACTTACATTTTTTTTATTTATTAAGATGTAAATGTGAGTCCCTGAGCCACTTGGGTACATTACAATTGTTGCAGTGAGTTTATGAGTAGCTTGCAATTCGTTTTTTGTATGAATATAAATTCTAGGGTCATCGGCGTACATTTGGACTTCAGACCCTATGCAGACAGATGGCAAATAATTGATATACAGACTGAACAGTAGAGGTCCCAGGATAGACCCCTGGGGCACACCCATAGTGATGCTAAGGGTTTGTGATGTTCCATTGCTCACTCAGACACACTGGGTGTCTGGATTAGATTTCATACATTTGAATGTGGCATGGGAGAAGTTTAACTGAGCCAACTTCTGACAGATTTTCAGACCTTTGGAAACATCCCCGGGCCAGTAGATGCATTATTGAGCTTGGTAATGAGGCCAACAAGTGACTCCTTGTGTTTCTTGAGAAACGTGGAGTGCAGGCCAAACATCGTTGGACTAAGAGTTCTTCAGAGAGCTTAACACCATATTCACCTTTGATTCTGAGACCTCTGTGTTCGGTGAAGACATGCTGTGTTTTATCTAGTTGTACTGAGTATAAAGAACCAGCGGTGTTACTCAGTGCCAGTGCTTTGACTGAATCAACAAAATAGGAATTATTTGCTATTTCAGCTGCATCTTTTAATAAACTGCTATCCCCTTTAATTTGTAGATGTTTTGGTGTATTGCTGTGATCAGCAATACACCACATATATTTAAAATGTCTCTTTGCTTTTCCAGTTATGTAAATAAACCTATGTCTTTCATTCATTAGTTTGGATTGAAAAGATGGTTTTAGGCCATAATCTCTTTCTTTCATTAATGTCTAAATTCATCATTTAACTAGGGAAGAATGCTCTTATGACCATGATTAGGTTTTGCTTTCTTAATAAAGCTATTGATTGTGTTTCGAATAGCAGATAGAAAGACATACAGTAGCTATCTGATAACACATCTTTACAAGATAGTAAGTCACTCCAGCTGATCCTTCTAATTGCATTGTCAAAATCATTTAAAGCATTCTTATCTAAACTGACAAGGCTATGAGAGTCAAATTATGATCAGACAGATGGGTAACCATGTCTCTGGTTTATTGCTGAAAACATAGTCAGTTTGTGTATTGGATGAGCAGGGAACCCTTGTCGGCTCTTGAACTAGTTGCATTAGGTCAAAGGTAGTCATGATTTGCTTGATAGCCTTTCTACCTGACTTGTCTTCCCAGTTGTTGTGTTAAAAGCTCCCTTTAGGATGACCTCTTTCTCAAAATTAATTGATCAATCAAATCGCTTTTAGCTGAAGGTGGTCCGTATATTCCAGTGAGGGTTAAATCATCATTCTTCGACTGCCGTCGAGATCTCAGATGCCATGCTTTTCCACCAGATCTTATCGGTCATTGCTGCTCCCAGTTCTTGGAACGTGAGTCCTGTGTCCCTGGAGATTGTATCAAGAAATGTATGAGGCCTGTTTCCTCTGTTTGATTGGGGAAGCCGCCATAGAAGGACATCAGATATTATTGATCCTTTGCACGATAGCAGTGACCAGCGAAGATTGCTCTTCGACGTGCTACAATAGTTGTTGTTGGAGGCAGTTCACCATATATCTGTTCTTTGAGGGTTAAAGACATTTGTAGAGACAGCACAACATTTAGACCAACATATTCAAAATCAAAAGACCACTAGATCTGATTGCATTGAATATGATCTTTAATGTAAATCATCAAGCCTCTGCCTCTCCTTACAACCCCGTCTCTCCTAAAAATTCAAGACAAATCATTCAACAGCTGACTACACTGTGCTTGTTTCACTCAACCCTCGAATAACTGTGACTAGTGACAAGTAAGGCAATCACAATGTGGATTTTTACCATATAGTATCATGGGAAATTCAGCTGATGAAGGAGGATTTTGTTCTTGTTTGAGCTTCAGTTTGATGTTTTTTCCATGTGTGGGTTTTTCAATTGAGCCAACCTCCCACTGCCTGCAAACACTGAGCAGGGTTTCCCTTCTCTCCTAACATGACTAGTGTCTACAGGTCTCTCTCTATTGTTGAACTGTAATTCATCATCTCGCAGTCCAGTGTTGCCTACATTTGTTTTGTATTAGTCTGGAAAACCATGGATATTTGAGGTCTATATCTAAGCTTTGTAGTTTCAACATTGTAGATACTGAGATGATTAACTTAGACATGCTGATTGCTCTGAGATGATCAATTCCTGTTTGATAGATTATTTTCCTACCTTGCTTTCCTAAACACAAAGCTTTTGTTTGACATTACTGATTACTTGCACCAGTGCCTAACAATAGACAACAGTATGATAATGGGAACATTTCTGTTCTGTTGTTCAAACCCAAACCAGATTTGACCTTCTTAGAGTGCTGAATGTTATGCTTATTTAAGTAATATGATAGATTCAGTATCATCTTGGTGTTGTAGTGTAGTGCTCAAGAGTTTACATGTGGTTTACAGCATGCACACATGCCTCAAGGTTTTAGTTTGGGTGCTATGTAGAAATAAAGGCTGTTTCTCGCCAAACTGAAATATGGATTTAATTGAACTCTTGAAATGCAAAAGTGTGAATGCAATTAGGCGTGATATAAACAAAGCACTGTCATCTGTGAACATTACTTTAATTTCCCTCCCATGCGATAGCAATTAAAACCTGGAGAAAACTACTGGAACTTTCTGCAGTATGTCTTCATAAACCTTGGGCCCTTGTCACAGCTATCATCTCAATTCAGCAGACTCATCATTTTTAGACAAAGTGAGAGGGCCTTTCTGTCTCTGCATTACATATTGCACCTCTTAAAACACTGCCACTGCCCTCTCCAGGGACCCATTCAGCCTCTGTCCCCTGAGATTGTTCTAATGAAGACTGACAATTGTTGAACAATTACATAATTTGTGGCCATCACTGAAATTAGATGTTGATGTGTGGCCCCACTGGACATTTTCGGTGATCTTTTGCCACAGGATCTCACTTTAAACTCCCAGCTCGGCATCAAAACATATTGCAACATTGCTTACCGTATGTTACTGCCCTTTCGTTTATTCAATCTAAAATGAAAAGATCAGTTCATTTGTTTTTAGATGTTGTCTTGCTAAAGGCCTTCAGTGCACATGAGTGGAATGTCCTGCCTGAGGTGCAAGTTAATGCAGTATCATCCTTTAAGTCACTTATTAAAATGCACTTTTATAGACAAATTGTATCTCCTTTTTTATATATTTGAGTATTTTCTGTAAAGCCCTCTGTAACCTGTACTTTTAGATAAGTGCTATATAAAGGTTATTATTATAACTTAGTATGAAAAAAGCTTTGTTCCTGTCTGTCAGGAGTTACAGCCAAAGGTCAGGACTAGCATATTTGTTACCAACAAATACAATTTCAAGTATGGTATGCATAGAATATTTATATAAAAGTAGAAACGGAGTTCATGATAATGTAAAAAAAATTTTGGATGCCCAATACTGTCACTGTTCCTGATATACACAATGACTTTTCTTGTTGAATATCTCTGGCTACTGGACTGACTGTTTATCTCTCTTCTGTTTCTCTGAAGATGTGGATGTTCTGCAGCAGCTTGGGCTCTCTGGGCGAAGGGCAGGGGGACCATCATCTTCAGCCACTCGATCTGTCCCTAATGGCATCATCCCCTTCAAATCTGGAGTCATCCTCACCCAGAGTGCACGTATCCAGGTGCCTTTGCGCACTGTTATCCCCGCTACCTACAGCTCCACCAATCTCTCCCTGATCCTCAGCCTGTCTGCCCATCGCATCAACAGTGCCTTTCTTTTCTCGGTCCTGTCTAAGAAAAAGAAACTGCAGCTCGGAGTGCAGTTCATCCCGGGGAAGGTCCTGGTACATGTGGGGCAGAGGAACTCTGTGAGTTTCGACTATGACGTCCACGATGGCCGGTGGCACAGTCTGGCCTTGGATATCCGAGGCCAGCAGGTGTTCTTATATACTTCTTGTGGAAAGAAAAGTGTACATGCAGATTTGCATTCTAAAAAAGAGGAGGCCCTGGATCCAGAGGGCTCTTTCCTGCTGGGCAAGATGGACCAGAGCGCGGTGCCGTTTGAAGGTGCCATCTGTCAGTTTGACATTTATCCCTCTGCCAAGGCAGCTCATAACTATTGTGATTACATTAAGAAACATTGCAGAGAGGCTGACACATATCGGCCCATTTTTCCAGCCCTGCTACCTCTATTTCCCCCAGACCCAAACATTACTGTCACCCATATCACTCCACTGTCATTGACGGAACTATCCAAAAAGACCCATAGACCTACTCTGGCCTTGACCGAGGAAAAGACTAGGATTACGTTTCTTGTTCCAACTGACCGCTCACTGGTGCTGAACGAAAAGTCTGTGCATCAGACATTGAGCACTCCAAAACCTGGTACTATGTCTCTTTCTCCACCTGTTCGTCCAGGGTTGGAACGCCCACTTAGGTTCGCTACACCAACTGTTACTGCATCTCTTAGGACAAGTGTGACACCAACTAACCCGAAACCAACATCACATGGCAGAGCCGGAAAGAACATGAAGCAAGGAGATATTAAGACCCAGAAACCCTCGGCTTTACCTGCTTCCACCAGGCCACCAAAGATGAAGCCAAAGCTCCAGACCACAGCTGCTTCCACACAGGGGTCTTCTTCAAACGCCTACCTTCGCCACAAGAAGCAGTTGACGACACTAGCTCCAAAGAAACCTGAGCCAAAAGTCACCAATATGCAGGATGTCAAACCCACCTCGCTTGCTCCAGTCACTCCAGCTGCAACAGATGGCTTCCAAACATTTGACTTGGAACCAACCCAATTCTCACTGCTTGCTGGACCACCTGGACTAAAGGGAGAACCAGGACCAGCGGTGAGTGTGTCCACTCCAAAAAAACAACAACAACCTCACCTGAAACTCTGTATACATGCATGCTTATCACAACTATTAGGCACAATAAGTGCATCTTTGTGCATGCACTGCATTTTTATGCGGAAGTATTCGTGTGTTTAGTCTACCACTTGTGTATGGTGTTTATTTTATGAACGCATGCCTCATGAACTAAGACATTTGACTTGTGATAGATGCATGCCTTAAACTCATGACTGCCATATTTCTATGCTTTGGGCCTTTTCCCGCTCTGTTAATCCCTCCTTGGCTCACAATGATATACAAATATGACAGCTTGGTATTAAAATGCAGATTTGACCCACTTTGTAGTCCAGTACATGAAGCCCCTCCATGGGCTGCTGACATGGATTGCTCCATTGACCCGTGGCTGTGTGCTCTTGTGAGTTTGGATGACTCCAAGTGTTGCGTCTCTGAAATTCTTTGTGTATTTGACCATAGAAGTGTTGTTTGTGTTGATGATGGAAACACTTGCATCTGGTGTTGAAGATTTTCTATCCCCTTCAAATTGGTGCTTATTAATTGGTGAGATTTCCTTTTTAGCAGCACAGGTAGAAATAGTCAGGCTCAAAGCTGGCCTTTGCCAGTTGCTGTTTGTCTGAGTGAAGGGGCTGGCGGTGGGGTGTTAGATTCTTCTGAGAGGGAGTGTGACTGTTCAAAGAATGGAGACCTTTAAAGTAGGGTCAAAGGTAAAAATGGATAAAGCACCTCTAAACAATTAACCATGTAGGCTCCAAAGACTAAAACTAGGAGCCACACAATATGAATACATGCTTTATCCCCATTACTGAGAGCTTTAGTTGATCTTTTCTTTAAGCACCACAGAGTTTCTTGGTAGGAATGATGGCATCACATGTGGTCATGGTATGAAATGGAAAATTGTCTGTCCTCAAATTCTTCCAAAGACAGATCTTACTTTACAATTGCACAACGAAATTGCTAAATTCGAATTTATGATTCATTCAAATGCTTGAACAGCTTTCAAAACCATAACAGGCTTGAATGATCAGCTCGTGTCAGACCAGTGAAAACCCATAGCGTGGGCATGGTGTGTTAAATGTTAAAAGTGTCATGGTGTCCAGATGGTAGGTCTGAGGCTTTGCGTGTCTGGCATTGAACATGAGACCTAACTATATTAGACCACTCCATACCTCACAATGAACTTCAGTTTCAAAATGCTTGAATTTAAAGATAATATGAAGAGAAATGTAAACAATCGCTCTCATTAGAGAAACTAGTATAGTATAAGATTGACCTTTCACAGTTCAGAGCAAAGCTTAAAAGGGTTGAACAAATTAATCAACTGATGTCCAGACTGTTTACATTTGTATTGACCATGCTGTCCTTTTACGCACTGTCCGTTTGGTGAACACAAAATGGTTACCCACATTTTCCATCGTTAAAAGAGACAGGATGTCTTGTATTAGGTCATACTTGACTGAAGAGAATGTTTTAAGTAAAGCTTTCCTGCTTGGGCAGTGAGGGAAAGCACAGCTCTGTGTGCACCTGAAGCAGCTCCGACCATTTTTTAAATGAGAGAGCAATAACCGATGCATATCAATTCATCATTCCCCCTGAGATTAGGGTAGACATGGGTGGACTGCAACCTATTTTAGGAGGCATAAGGTCTGACTGCTCAAAAGACCAGGAATCTGTTTGAAAGTAAAGATGTGTATTGTGTCAGAGTTTACAGCAACCTCTTCAAGATAGCATTTCAGCGGTGATAGATTACATAAGCGCCTCTTCAAAAGGCCTAAGCCCTGCAGGGGTGAGGACACAGAATGTTATAATGTTATTTACAGTACCAAGATCCAGAGGTACCCAATAAGCATCTTAAATCTCTTTACTAGAAAAAATATCTCAAAGAGTTCCTCGGAGAACCCCCATATGTTCAGGGTTCATGGAAGTACCATCACGGTTCATGAACTCTTTGTGAAGGGGTTCGTCAAAGAACCTTCTGGGCTGGATGTCCGGTTGCAAGAACCTGAAGAACCTTTCAAGGTTCCTCAAAGCCCTTTGACCTTTTAGACCACATGTTGGCTGAAAGAGTATAGTCACAGCTCTTGGTTCTGTCATGGACACAAGTGCTTTATCCTGCATTATTACAGTAATCCAATTTCAGTTAGACTGCCTCAAGCTGTTTTTAGGCCCACTTTCCTTTTCCTCTTTCTTTAACTTGATGATGGGAAAATTAGAAGCAATTCTACATTTCAAACAAACTGAAGTTCATCAGGCTGACCCCTCATTAGATTTGACCTTTCAGAGCTTTGCTAATCCGTGTATGAAATAGTTTTAAAGCTAGCTGATGCCCATAATAAATGTGATTGGCTGTGGTTGGAATCAACGCCGGCCTCCCTGCCAGTGCAATGAGTCAGACTTACAGTCCGTGCACTGTAGTGGTTTTGGCCAGAAATAATATTGGTTTCAGAGGGACATTGCTGCACTGGCCTATAACAGGATACTCTCACGCCTGCCAGCATCTCACTGACTGAGTGCCTAACAATGGAGCGCAGTGCCTTCAACTAACCTTCCCAAATGAAGTGTGTAAAAAAGCTCCAGAATGGGGTGTGTGGTGGGATATTTAACTCTAGAGTGATTTTTTATAGATTTTTCAACTCTTAGCACAAACTTGCTCTCGCTTACAGTATTCAAGACGGTTGTCCCTTGACGTGACTCACAGTAAAAGGCAGCTATTCTTATTACATCTCTGTGTATTTATAGACTTCCTTAACTCAATCCTTGACATCTTCCGTCTTTTTCTTTTAGGGCCTTCAAGGACCTCCGGGGAAGCCAGGGCAGCCAGGGAAGCGGGGCCCCCGAGTAAGTCTCCGTTGTGTCCCATTTAGTGCGCTCCAACCACTGACAAGTTTCACATATACCTTCCCAGGGTTTACCATCCCGCTTTCCCCTTTCCTCCCTGTTTCCACTTTCCCTTTTCCTTCCAGAATCTTCCATACGTGCTTTACACTAAGCTCTATGATGCCTGCGTCATGCCCGATCCAGCTGTGTTGTCCACTATATTGAGATAACGCCATTAGCAGTGGCTTGATATGGAAGACCATTGTGATAAAGCACTCAATAACATAGAGTATTATTCACCCTGAGTTTAGTTTGCTTTGGCTCTGAATTTGATGAGGCTGTGCTTGTCTGATGCCAAGGTCCATTTCTAAAGCTGGAGAGCAAACAACCAAACTACAAATCTGCGTGTTGCCAATGTGACATTACTTGAACACATAAGGTCGCTATTAAATGGGCATGAAAAAAAAAAGGTAACTTGAAAGACTGTTATGTAAAATGTAGGAATGGCATATGCATTTCCAGCAAAATAACTTTCTATTGGATATATAAACAGCACCAGCACTTGAATTAGACTTAGCTCCTATGTTAACATCAATGAATGCTTCCAGTGTGTCAGGCCCCTCGACTGAATCCTCTGGTGCCACGTCTCTCATTTTGGGGCTCAATGACAGTCTCCAACTGTGAGTTTCTGACAGAGCCAAGCCAGGTGTTATTTTAAGTTCATGTTTTCAGAAGGAAGAAAAAAGCCTGAGTGATGATATGTCTCTAGGGATGGTTGTTTACTTTGACTTCTTTCAAAAAAACCTGTTGCTGATGCCTTTATAATGCAGCTGTTGCCCTTTGAACTGTATGGATCCCCTTAACCCATCTTATATAGAAATGAGTGGAGCTAATGAAGCGTGTGTTAACCTTGGTATTAGACTGAGTCCCAAACTGGAATAAATCCACCACAAAAAGAACTTCAGACAGCGAGAAAGGTAGCGAGATGCCCGTTTTGCTTGATCTTTTGCAGAGTACTATTGAAGAGTGTGTGTATGAGCTACCTGCCGTAGCCCGTGAGACTGTGCCCTGTGGTCGGGCCTCAGAGGGGTGGGCTGTGGGAACCCAATCTCTTTAAACAAGGAAGAAAGAAGGCTTTGTCCCCGTCTTATTAAAGGCATTTAAGACCCTGTCTGGAGCTCAGCAGCTCCCTCCAGTAGCACACCACCTCTATAGAGTTCATTCATGATCAAGCTCTTGAGACTCTACTGCAGGCCACTCCGATTCAGAGCAAACAACCTGGAGGTGCTGTTCAGGTTTTGGCTGATTTGTTTGAGTGAACCATCATAATATTCCTGGACAGTTCACGTGATTAGAAAAAAAAAAACCTCACAACTTTTTTAACACACATTAATCTGCGACTTAAACAGCCCAAGGGATATGCAGTCACACACTTTTAGCTGTTTCCCTATTCATTTGTTTTGACATGTCTACTACAGCGCTGATGGACCATTTTCTTTTTTCAATTTGTGTCCAGGATTACAATTTTCAGGGAAATGGTGTTAAAACACTAAATAGATAGGAAGGTAGTCAAGGTTTATTTGAAAGGAGAACGAATGGAAAGAATGTTGGTGGTTGCACTAAAAAGTGTATGCCATACCAAATCGAAATATTGCTGCATGTGCGCTATACTTCAAGAAAGTACGACAAGATACAGAGGCCTTCATTTAGCAAATTCTGTGAAAGTTGAGGATGTGTTTGAAGAATTTATACTCCTCAAGACTGACTGATGTGTAGAGAGCAACCCTAACTTTTGGAAGGCTCTTACCTCATTTCACCTTTCACCTTTCACCTCAGATGTAGAGAAAGTCACACCGAGACGTGAGGTGAACTCTAGCAACGGTTACCAATGCAGAAAATGAAAGGGCGCAACCCGTCTAGATATGTCGGTATTCTTACTCATCATTAAAGGTTAGCGTTTTCACAGCGGTCGGAGTGAGACAGCACCATTAGGAGGTACAGTCGCTGGCTAATGCTACCTCCCTGACAGAAAGGTGTCATGTCTGACTGAGCAGACAGTCTCACCACCGCTACCACCAACATCTCTTAACACGTGAGAGCCTCCACGTTCCTCGGCCCAGCCATAAGCCCAGCAGAGCACTGGGGAATGGAGAGTTCACCCGGCCCTGAAGGGGAGGCTTGAGAGTGGATCAAAGAGGGCTTTGTGCAGAGAAACTGACCTGCCAGTGTGCAGTCGCTATCTGAAGCAGGACTTCCACAGACTTGGAAACATTTGCATAATTGCTAAAGGAATGGTTGACATTGTATCATGAAATGAAATTAGGAGTCTATGGAGACTCAAGCCAAGTGAGCTGTGGTAACGGCACTGATTGACAGAGGCAGATGCAGAAAGCGTGCTTTGTTGCAAAACGGAATTTATTTATGTTGTAAAACTTTTATGCGTTGGTCGTAGAAATTAAATGCATGTGTAGGCCTACGTAATGAGCAATCTGTCATCAGGTTTTTCTTTCTTTTGGCTACACAGATGCTTTCCTCTTTTACTTGTACTTATGCTAATCATAGAGAGCACATTTAGACAGCTGAAGTTAGATGCCTGCATCACTCAATGTATTCATCCATGTTGAATTATTCTTGAGCAAGACACTTACCCCCGGTTCCCCAACCTCACCTTCTATTCCTTGCTGCTGCAATGACCCAATTTCCCCTCGGCAATCAATAAGGTTCACCTTATCTTAAAGTAATAATCCTAAAAATGTTCATATAAATAAATGTCCGTTTTGCTACTATTGCCAGTTGACATAACACAATATTGATTCAACCCTATACCCAGTTCATGAAAGCTTTTACATTTTCTGTTCTAAACACCCGGTGTCTGGTAGGTCTTTCCCGGGGGAAATCCTCTGGCGCACAGGAAGTGATGCGTTGCACATTTCCAGCAGCAGCAACAGCGGTTTCTTTGGAATAAATGAATGAATATTACCAAAATACCAAAATATAAAAGATTTAGCAGATTACCACTTTCAATTTAACAACAACAAAACGTACATTATACTGAATAATTGGTGTTGAAGTAACCTGGCTTCCTTCTGGTGAGGTGTTAGCATGTCTGTTCTGGGTTAATGGCCTATAAAGACAGTAGCACTCCACGTCACTCCTGTAAAAGTCATCGGCCCACATCGTAAACCTGGCCACAGCTCTGCCCCCTACACAGCTGCCCTTCATCCACAGGCCTCAGGCGTGTGCGTGTGCGTGTGCGTGTGCGTGTGCGTGCATCAGACCTGGGTTTACATTAGTGCCGTGTGTGTGTGTGTGTTTATGTCTGTGTGCGGCGCACTCTAAATAGATCTGTTCTCTTGTCAGGAGTCTCTTTTCAATAACGATGCAGTGAGGATCGCCATTCCTCTTTTCTCCCACACAGATAGATGGATAAAGTGAGTCATTCTTCCCATTATCCGAGTCTCCATAGGGGGAACATCTGCCCACCTTGTCATCAGCGCCATGCCTCTTTACCTTATGCACTGCGAGAATGCAATTTGTAATATTCTCTCTCTCCCCCTCAATCTCTCTCCCCATCTTCTCCTCCCTTTGCTTCCTATCTGGAGATAATCACTTCCATACGTTTTAATATCGAGCTAGTGAAAATGCAGGGAGATGCTCCGAATGGTTGAAGAGAGGAGGAGGAGGAGGAGGAGGAAATCTGTAGATGAGCTTCTGTTAAGTGTCTCCATATGTCCAGCAGCAGGGAGAGGCCTGGCCAGTTTGAGGGGAGGGAGCTGCATGGCCTGGCCTGCCTGACTCCTCTCCACGGTCTGATAATGGAGCACAGATAAATAACAGAGACAGAGACAGGCCGGATTACCCAACCACACACTTCCACCTCTTGGCCTCCTCCGTCTGTTCGACTCAAAGTAATCCTATCCCTCATTCTCACCTCCAGCTCGTGGAAAAGGTTGCTCTTCATTACCCATGGAAAAGTCTGGAGGACTGAAAGAATGGCTTGTAGATACAGTAGCTTCCTGTTCGGGCCATCTGAACATGTTTCAGTGCTTTAAATCTTGCTGGTGAAGATTTTCCATGCTCAGCATTTTGACCCATTCCAGACAAGCGTGCAGTTCAACTGAAGACTCCTTACTTGGATGCCTCAGGAAGTTGTGGCTTTATTTTTCCAAACAACCCCTCTATGCAGCTAGATTGGATTTATGGTCCCTTCAGCCAAAATAATTGATCCTGTCTCCTCAGTCTCTACTCCTATATATGTGCCCACCTGGCCTGACTTGCAGGGCTGGTCCCTTTTGATAAAATATTTGGCACAGATAGCTCATCATATTTTACAGATACCTAGGGTTTGTGGCACAAAGAGATTGGGGAATATGGTGTGATGGATGAGTGGCCTTCACTTTGTGGGACCCCAGAAACCAGTGGAAAAGTGTAGGGATGAGGAAAATCACATCCATATGTCATAACTTGGACAGGCAGGCAGACAGGCGAGGCAGGCAGGAGACATATGGCTCACAGAGCACCTATACACAAACCCAGAGGGACCTCAGGACACCCCTGACCTGTCCCATAGCAGACAGGCGGTGGAGAGTGAACAATGTGTGGATACATGGGTGAATACCTCACATGTAGTACAAACTCCCCCCTTTGCTGCTGAAATGGAGGCCTGCTTAATGACCCAGATGACTCTGTGTCTTCCTTAATCATGTGTGTGTCTGTTTTCTAGGGTCCTCCTGGCCCACATGGAAACCCCGGTCGCTCTGGACCTCCTGGAATGAAGGTACCGCATCAACAAATCAATCATTTTATCCAGAAATGCTACATATCCATCTTTAGGAAAATAAATCAATACCTGAAATGTAACTTTTAAAGATCTCTAAAATATAGAGATATTAACCGTGTTATCATTTTGTCAGCCAAGGATTTAAGTTAGTTACTATCGATTAAGTTGAGCAGGTTGCTCAAACCAGTGAAATGTTCAGGTGACTTAAATACATTAAAATACAATGAAACATGAGGCAGAGCTTCATACAACACATTCATACAACCTCCTGTATGGTCCAATTCGCAGTTTAAATGTGCATCAATTACGCAAATTCTGAGAATGAGTTTATTTTTTATTGCTTGGTAATTTATTTCCAAATGTCCATTTGGTAGTTTGCTCAGTTTGGCCGTCTGGGGTTCAGATAAACTTGGCTTCACGGTTTTAGCCTCTTAAAAAGCCATTTGTTTTTCTTCAGAAGGGAACAGCTTTTTTAAGTCTTACTTGACTCGCTAATTTGCAACATGCGTCTGTGTTCCAGCTGATTCGAATCATCAACAGATAGAGTTGTTAAGCGCCATAATATGTCATTCTGAATTCACAAAGGAGTCTGTATGTTAGACTGCACTGGGATAGAATGGAAACTTGCTCGTGTTTTGAATCCATACCTAATCCTCATGAATGCATTTTCCACCCTCTTCAACAGTAAAAGAAAACCTAATTGATACCATGCTTTGGCTCGGGCATGTGATATTACCAGGGAAAAACCATAACTCTTATATTGTACAAATGTGTTAGCTGGAGCCTAACCAAACCTGGCCCGGCTCAGCTTGACCCATTTGCACACAAACCTCAAACAGCACACTGCACGGTCTGGCACGGCGCTCTACTTTAGAAAAAATGAACAAGCTGGATAAAAACACACTATGTCCAAATAGCTGAATGTTGTTTTGAATATGTCACTTTATCTGGAAGTAATGATGATAAATTGAGACGCAAATATGTTCAATTACCTTCTATGTACTAGTTGACTGAGAACTGAAATGAATGAAGGCATAGAATATGAGTATAATATGTGGAACATTCAAGTGCTTATTAAGGTCTTAAGCTGTTACTACATTGCATGGTCTTTGAACTTCAACTCTTCAGAGACGAAAAACGTTAGACAGTGAAAATTATACAGTGTTGGTGTATGTAGCTCTTGGCTGGAGTAGCTCTCCTGGCCCTGTTCAGACGCTGGTCTGGAGGAAACTCACACAAAGACCGTTTCATGCCAAACCGTGGCTGACACGAACATGTAGGCTTAAATGTGCCGGTACAGGTGCTAATGCAAAAGCTTGTCTTACCCCCGTCATTAACCCGGTGAAATAAAGCATGTTCTTCTGAGGCAATGTATGTCTTTCCACCCATGACTTTAAGCTGCTAAAGTGATGTTAGCTTTTGCACTAAGAGGTTTGGAAGAGAATGGCCCCATAGCCTCTTCCTTCACAAGTCATGGGGGAGGTTGTTAACTGCAGGATTACACAGACGTGACTCACAATACGAGCTTTGTTCCTACAGCCAAACGCCGTGAAATGAATTGTGTTTCATTTAGTATTCAAGTTTATTGGTGTCGTTTGATTAGGGTCAGACTAATCCTTTTCTGATACATCGTTGGACACAGACACAGATTCCTTACTTGTTTCTTTAAGCACTGAAACAGGCAAACTGTTACTCATCTACAGCCATTCCTCCACGAAACTCTTCTCTCGTTATAATCGTGCGGGCCACTCTAGCTGTTTCACTGGGAGAAGCTGAACGCTGACCCAGAATGCACTGACAGGATTCCCACTGCCCGAAAAGGGAGAAGAATGTGCACGGTCACTCCCCATCACTTCTCACTGGCTTGGTGTAAACTGAAACACCGAAAGGCATAAATGGTCTGCGCTCTCATGTAAATACAACTTCTAGTCTCACTGATGAGTGCGGTGAACTCATTACTCTTTGATGGCGAAGTGGAATGCCGCGGCAATGCAGAAAACATGCAGTGAGCACTATCAAACTAGTCTGTACCTCATGCATATTGGGGAAACGGTGTATCTAAAGTATCTAAAGAATATGTTCTCTGTGTTTTATGTTCTAGGGACGAAAGGGAGATCCTGGACTGTCCCCCGGTCGAGCCCCAGAAGGACATAAAGTATGCATTCTGTGATCCCCCTTTAGCAGATACAGTTGTGCAGATATTTTGGTGCATTGACTGTGACTCTGTTTGTTCTTTTAGGGAGAGTTTGGTGTAACGGGGCCCCCTGGACTGCCTGGCCAAGATGGACGAAAGGTAGAAAATCAATTTGGCTGAAATGCTAACTCAAAAACGGTGTGTGTATGTGTGTGTAAATCTACACGAGCTACACTGATGCAATGATGTCATTGGCTCTGGTCCATATGTGTCAAAGTTCAGAGTGAATGTATGTGTGTCTCCCATAGTTCTGTTCCTTTCTTCCTCCTCAAAGTGATTTCAGACATAAGTCGGCGTCCTTGAGCGAGTGAATGACTGAATGAGCGGACCGTATCGAAGATCAGTAAATCAAAGCCTACGCTCTCAGCCCTGCCCACTCTGGAGCTTCCCTTGAGGGGGGAATCTCTGAAAGTTCGGAAGGTCCAGCCAAACGTGGATGTTTGAGCTCTTGTTTGGAGAGCGGCCTAACATAATACAGGTGTCAAGGAGCGCACCTGTGTTCTGACTCCTCTTCAGTTTGAAACACTAAAGGTTAGAATAGCTGGCCTGTTACATCATCATCGTCGTCGCTGGCCTCCAAAATGATGAAGGCAACTGAGGAGAGCTGAAGTTCACTGGGTGGAGCTCGGCTCGGCTCGGCCCGTGCCTCGTCCAAATGGGACGTTATGTAATCACAGCTCTTCTCAAAAGTAGGACAAGTTATGAATGTAGGCTAATTCCGTGCTCTGGTGCTGCTCGAGATTGTTTATCCGAGTTGTTTGACTTATTTACACGCCACTGTGCGTGTTATCGTGACAGAGAATGATGGTTACCAGCAGAGCGCTCTCACTCTGTGGCCTTGTAAGTTTCATCCTTGGCCTCGACCCCAAAGCGTGTTATCCCACTCACAGTAATTACACATTCTCTAGTGGGCCAGATTGTGAAATGCATAGTGTGCATAGAACATAGCGCTCTGTAGCTGACTATGTGAGTGTTTTTGCTAGGCTTCGACCGATATCGGTTTTTGAAAGCCAATGCCGATATTTTTGTATTGAAGGTATTTTTGTGGCAATGTTCAATGTTTTTTTAATTTGTTCATTTTCATTTAAAATAATTCAAGGATTCATTGTGTCCCCCATATTTTTTGTCATGGCAGGGTGGAGACGCCAATGGTAGAGAAACTCGGGATTTAAATGAATAATTTATTTACAAAACACAGTATTGAACAATTAAATGAATAAATACAATTTGCAAAGGAAATACAATTGTATTGCAGACTGTACAGACTGTATGTAGCTGCGGTCAGGGAGGAACCTCCATCATATCGGCAGTGGACGACATGACTGGCCAACATATTTAACAAAGCCTGGCTGATATCTAACAAAAGTCCAATATTATCCCGATAGATCGGTCAAACTCTAGTTTTTACGCCCACACACACACACACACACACACACACACACACACACACACACCCACACACACACACA